>JACEFZ010020903.1:222500-285451 GCA_014155875.1 Cepaea nemoralis | reverse complement strand
AAAACCAAAAAGTTCTGATTAGTGATCTTCATTCTTCTGGGCTCTGATGGTTGACTAGCAAAAACACTGTTATTGTCGAAGTCATCACACATACCTTATTTGTTTCGGATCAAGAATAAAGACATGTATGAGAGTTGATCCTTCATACAAGATATCTGAATACTTCTTTTTATCATACCAAAACCACCCGGTAGCTGTGATCGACACGTTTTTCTAATACTACCACTTGATTGGGTAGCATAATTGAGAGGTCCTTGCAGTACGCCTTAAGGACTGCCAAGCTGTCTCTATCATTTGGTTGGATATCCTCTGCTACTATAAGTGGACGTGTTGCCAGGGTGTCTAACGGTGTCGTCCTTTCTCGTGGTATCTGGTGATGTAAGTAACGTTGTAGGTTCGAATTATATAGATTGTCACGTATCTGACAGGGATAATCATTGTGAATGTTCTCATTATGGCGGGTAAAGTTATCATTGAAAATACAGTGGTGGTAGTCTGGTACTTGACTTACACTACGAGGATGGTGTAAATATACAGGTGGTGCTGTCCTCACTGGTGTTGTAGTGTTTGATGTATTCATAGGTGGGTGATGCTGTGTTTGTATGTGTCTTTTAGATTGCCTTTTTTGTTGAAACGTTGTCCACAGATATGACATAAGTGTGGTTTCGTACCGTAAATGTGATGATTAAGGTTATCACAATAGGCTTTGTCACACACTGAACACGTGACAGTAGATCTGGTGGTCATATTGATAAACTGGTCATAAGTCACACTTTCACTTTCTTACAACCGCAAAAAAGTTCTTATGTATACAATATATGTTTCACTGTTTTATCAGATGCCGACGAAACGTATAACGCTCACACCAACCTGTTTCACTGCTGTAGCTAGCCAAGTCAGCACGTGAACAATATCTGCTCACTACACGAACAATGCTCACACCCGCCTGAAAAACAAATAACTCTGTAGCTAGCCAAGTCAGCACGTGAACTGGTACTGAGCTCACAAGAGACGCCGTCTATTTTATACACTGGTTCTGCACACGACATAGCTGACGTGGCAGTTAGACTGGTTTTCTAACGCCACCGCCCGCCTGCTTCCCTACAAACCGATGACTCATGCTACCACTTAATGACTTTTGCATATGGCGTTGATGACGTAGGGGCTGTCTCGGACATCTGCGTTCTTTACCAAAAATTTGTGGTTTGTGATATTCTTGTAGGGCCACGATTTGTTTATGGGTGAGTGTATCTGTACTGGTTGTGGTACCAGTAGTAATGTTTTGGGTGTGTCTTTGTTTGTTTTTTTGTGGTTGTAGGTCTGTATGTACAAGTGTGTCTGTGTCTTGTGTGTTGTTTGATTGTAGGTGTGTATTTGTGTAGTTGATTATGGGTGTGTATGTGTGTACTTATGTATAGTTGTGATGACAGTAGTAATGGTACGACTGTGTCTGCGCTGTCTCTGTACTTGTGTATAGTTGTGATGACAGTAGTAATGGTATGTTTGTCTGTACTTCTGTATCTGTATGTGTATACGTGTGTGTTTGGTTGTCTTTGTATTTGTCTTTGAGTGTTCTTGTGTATGGATGAGTGTGTCTGTACTTGTGTATATTTGTGATGACAGTAGTAATGATATGGGTGTGTCTTGTGCTTGTCTGTCTTATGTGTATGTCTTTATGTACAAATGTATCAAGTGTGTACTTGGCTGTCTTTGTGTTTGTATAACCCTCTTTGTATGATTTTTACACACCACACAAAAAAGAGACTTGTATCTCTAACAACGCACCAGCTAACATTCTTGTCGCTAATATTGGTAGTACTATTATCACTACTATTGATTCTTCCTCACTTTACCCACCACCATTGCATTATACGTACTTTCCCCTGCAATTTAAGTGGTCACTCGACCACTGATTGACCACGTCATCGACCACTTTAATCACTACCATAATCTTAGGGACATCGTCTTCTATAATTTAAGTGGTCACTCGACCACTTGACCACTACTTGACCACTATTTGACCACTACTTGACCACTAATTTACCATCCATTAAACATCACCATGTCGCTACGACCAATTTTCCTAAATTGTCCTTAATTGACCACTTGACCACTGCTTGACCACTGCTTGACAACTAATTTACCACTCTGTAATCATCACCATATCATTACAATCACTTTTCCCCTAAAATTCACTCACTTGACCACTGCTGGACCACTAATTTACCACTCTTGCTAATCAACCAACATATCGTTACAATCACTTTTCCCTAAAATTTTCTCACTTGACTACTGACCATTACTTGACCACTGCTTGACCACTGGTTGACCAGTGTGTAACTCGAACATAACACCTCTATCTTATTACATTTATGACCACCCCCTATATCGACCACTCCTACTTGACCATTAATATACCCACCCTTACCATCAATGACACCCATTTACAACTTTATAAGATTACCTTTGTAATGATCGGTATGTGAATAAGCTTACTATGAACATACCAGCTCTTTACTTTCACTTAGGACACACTATCACACTGTTCAGATGATAGTAACCATCTACACCTCTTACCTTCGTCGAGTATAAAGACGACCCAGTCACACCCTTGCAGTTTTTACATCCTACCTCACCACGCATAGTTGTATACAGATCATATACCCTACGTAACCAACCAAAATATATAACTTACAGTTTCCCCTTCAAACCCTTCATCCGTACTCACACCGCCACATTCACACACTACCTTAATTACTTTCACAGAAACAACCCACCAACCAAAATATACCCCTGTTCCCACCAAAAAAATAGACCAGGCAGCCATAATTACTTTCACAGAAACCCGCCAAAAACATTTCACCCCCGTTCCAGAGACAAATTCCCACCAAAAAATAGACACCACTACCTTAATTACTTTTACAGAAAGAACCCGCCAAAAGAAAATTTCACCCGGGAGTTTACCAAAAAAACTATTAGCCACCATCAGCCACCATATTGGATGTGAAAATGTGTGGATGAGTTCCCAACATAACTACTCCGATCCCCAGCAATCTCACCATTTCCATATACGGGTTCTCAATCTGTTCCCCCGCCTTCTCCACCTGGTTTCGCAGGCGCACGACCACATCCCTCTTGTCCATTAGTAATCAAACACCAAGAGGTGCATTCCCTCCCAACCTATCAGTCAGTTCATTTCCCTGCACCCTCGCTTGGCCAGGGCAAAATATCCATGCAATTCTCACAATCTGTGACCTCTGAAACAACGATACCCATTCCACACGAAACATTCCTTTCTCCACCTTACTTAGCATACTCTTTGAATCCGTAATGACGCGAGTACTTGATGTGAGTAACCAGCTCTCTGAACAACAGTTGGATGGGAGGGGTAGGACTCTATCATTCGTTGACGACATCCTCGTGTATCGACAGGGTCGAGATAGACAGGCGGTTGCCAACTATATGCAGGGCGAACTAGATCGAATTTCCTCATGGTGTGCTGATGCCGATGCCCTTGTCAACCCTGCAAAGGCAACGGTTACATGGTTCTCACTAAACAACCATATTGTGAAAACAGACCTGCCGGCAGTTAGAATGGATGGGAGCATTCTGAGTAGAACCCAGTCAATGACATATCTTGGCGTGAGGCTTGATCGTAGCCTGTCCTTCAAAGATCATGTCGACTATGTCATAACGAAGGCTCGAAAAGGTTTGGCAGCAATGAGAGTCATGGCGACTGCCAATATCGAGCAAAGACTGCTATTACTTCTGTTCCAAGGACTTGTGCTTTCATGCATCGAGTATGCCCTGGCCATCCTCACTGTCAGCCCTACACAGATTGGAAGACTTGAAAAGGTACAAAACGAAGCCATGCGCATCATTTTGGGCTGCACGAGAGACACCAGCTGTGTAGCAATGAGATACCTCCTTGACTTCCCGACAATGGAACACAGGATCAAGATCTGGAGAGCTCGTGCATACTTAAAATAAGTGCAGATGAGCAGCACCCTCTGCATGACGCTGTATTCAGAGAAAAGGTGACAGGCTAAAGAGGGGCAAATCATGGATGGGTCGGGCGGAAGATGTCGTCGGACAGGTCTGCAGTCTTACCAGTATCAACCCCGGCAAGGAATGGGTGCCGGTGCCTCCAGCTTTTAAGTGTACCTTCTCCTGCATTATCACACTCGACAGACGGTGCAGAGAGCAGAACCCTGCCGCTGTCAATGCAGAGGTTAACGCGCTCATCTATGATCACTCAGATAGCCCCGAAGTGCTCATCTATACAGATGGATCTGTTGTAAAGCAGCAGAGAAGTGCGTGGGCATTTACAGCCCGTTCAGCGGGCCGAACCGTTCAAGAATCCAGTGGTGCCCACTCTATGACCACGAGCAGCATGACGATGGAGGTGATGGCAGTTACACAGGCTTTCATATGGCTGGAATCACAGCATTATACCAACGTGTGTGTACTAAGTGATTCAATGAGCATGATTCAGAAGGTCGAAGCTGGATCTGTACGTAGACAGTGGACTGAGTCGCTGCGGAAGTCTGTTGTCCGCAAAGTCACCTTCATCTTCGTCCCGGACATGCGGGAGTCGAGGGAAATGAACGAGCTGATAAATTGGCTGGCTCTGCACCCCCTGTAGATGGCCAGCCCATGGATCGTGCCGATGTCATTAACGCCCTTAAAGATATGGCGAGAACAGAGGATTTTGACGCCAGTGATTCCACATCGCTTTCCAGGATGAAAGACCTGGGAGTAAGAATCGGCACAGCCAGACGCGAGAAGTACATCGGGAAAACAAAGCGCCTCGTCAACCAACACAGAACTGGCACTATTAGCCACCGGACGCTGATGCATATGCTGGGGGGAGGATCTGAGCACCTATGGACATGTCCGGAGTGCAACGAAGATACCCCAACTGATAACTGATAACTGATAACTGATAACCAGCTCTCTTTCTGAGTAAACTTTCCTGATATCTTCATTGCTCTTTCAATCCGTCCACGGTATCCTCATCATTCTTCTATAACACCACATCTCAGCAGCTTCTACATACTCCTACACCTGTATTCTTATTATCCATGATTCACCCCTGCATTTCAGAGTTAACTTAATAAAACTCTTGAAAACCTTTTTCCTCACCATGATTGGCTACGAAAATTTAATTCATCATGATTTCTTTATAACGATTTACGTAATTAGCATGTCGCTTTTTTCCCTTTCTGACAACAATATCAATTAATGTCTCCACATCGAATATCAATGAACATTTAATGAAGAACACGCAAATATAACTCATATCATAACTTTTATTAAGTGACAGCTGTAATCATTGTGTCATGCTAACTGAGACCGGAATCATCTGAACTTCTCCGTGACTACACAAACATTGAGCACGATCTAGCTTGTCGGAGTCTCCCGCCATTTGTGCTTCTATCACTCTGACGTTGAAATCCATTAACATTGGCCAGGACAGAGCAAATTGGAGTAATTGGAACAAATGTCTCGTAATCTGGAAGGCCAATCTATTTTAGGCACTAACTTGGAAATGTCTCTCTTTCAATGTGATGAATCACGTGATGGCGAATTCACTAAGTTAGGCTTTGGGCTGATGTGGTTGGAAAAAAACATACAATGGGAATATGCGATTAAAAACGGGATGTAGAGACCTGGTGTGGACACATGATTAGCTGCATTGAATTTAGATACTAAGATACAGTTAAAAGCTAAGTTTTAGAAATCTTATCGTAATCATCACGATCATCATCATCATCATCATCATCATCATCATCATCATAGCCAGCACAACCACCACCATCATCATCATCGTCATCCTCGGCCTCAGCTTTAGCCTCATCCTCATCCTCATCACCACCATCATCATCATCATCATCATTATCATCACCGCTACCACCACCACGACCACCACTATCATCACCATCATCCTCATCCTCAGTCTCAGCTTTAGCCTGATCCTCATCCTCACCATCACCACCACCTCCACCACCACCAGTACCACCACCACCACCACAATCATCACCATCATGTGACCTGGGACAAAGTACCTACTCCTGAAATGTCCATGGCTGAATAAAGAATATCAACACCGATATAACACAATACAGCTTACCACATCTTATATCATTATACGGACTAATGTCAGCCAGTGTTGTTTAAGGCCAACCGCAATTAGTGTACTATTCTTTGTCACTGGACATTAGATGCCTAGTTATCTTCTCCATTCATCCTGTGGTACACCGGCTTTACACCTCTATTCTTATGCCCCGTGAGACATAACTAGCGTACACAAAGATCTTAACACTAGGTGGTACATAACATTTTATAACACACCTTCCATCATATGGCAAGCACCATGTTTTTGTGCAGATAACACCTCAGTCACAATAATTCCACTAAAATATGTTACACCTTTTAGCATAAACACCACTGCATCCTTGTCATAGTTGTGATGTCAGATTTTTACTTTTGCTAGATAACACCATTATTCACAATGAAAAAAAAACCGCTTAAAAGTCGACAGGGTCGACTTCATTGCACCGGGTTTATCCCATATGGCTCGGTCTCTTTCCGCGCGCGGAAAGCGTCGCACAAAGCACGAACTCCGTAGCTCTAGCGACGACCCACAGGAGTCTCCGAAAAATTTCACTCGTGAACCGAAGACGCGGCCCGGAATCGGAACCCACAACCTTCGGAGCCCGAGTCAAACGGCCTGACCACTTCGCAACGGAGACTCTCATCATTCACAATAATTCCACTAAAAATCTGTTACAACTTTTAGCATAAAGACCGCAACATCCTTATCTTATAGGTGATGCAAGACTTGAACTATTGCTATATAACACCTCAGTAACAATAATTCCACTAACAATATGATACATCGTTTGGCATAAATACTACTGTATCCTCGTTTCAGAGGTGATATCAGACATTAACTATTGCTAGATAAAACGTTAGTCACAATAATTCCACTAACCATCTGATACACCTTTTACCATAAATACCACTGCATCCTTGTTTCTGACTTGATGTCAGACTTCAACTATGCTAGACAACACATCATCACAATAATTCCACTAAAAATCTGATACTCCTTTTAGCATAAACACCTCTGTATCCTGTCTTAGAGGTGATGTCAGACTTCACTATTGCTAGATAACACCTCAGTCACAATAATCCATTAACAATCTGATACACCTTTTAGCATAAACACCGCTGGATCCTTGTCTTAGATGTGATGTCAGACTTCAACTATTGCTAGATAACACCTCAGTCACAATAATTCCATTAACAATCTGATACTCCTTTTAGCATAAACACCGCTGTATCCTTGTCTTAGATGTGATGTCAGACTTCAACTATTCTAGATAACAAATTCCTTTTATTGTGTGACCATCTTGGTAATTATCTCATATGGCCCTGCATGGTGTTAGTATTTTAGAACACTGTATTTATTCGTTAACATATATATCTGAGTACCTACTTTTAAGCACCATATACAATTTTAGTTCTTTCCCTCCTGTTACAACCCACGTGGCTTAACCACATGGCTTAACCAGTAACACAACATTGTCACAGGACAGCCATGTAAAATAGGAATCTTGTGGATTCGAAAGAGGCGTCAATGCCTGAATTGTGATCAAGAAGTTCCAGGAATTATTTGAAATAGCCAGTATTCACGTGTCACAGGCTATCCTGTGTTTATGCTTACCTATATTTTGCTGTCGTTCACATACATGTTGATACTTACCTTTCTTGTTTAGCTAGCTTCTACATTTTTCTTTGTATTCTTAATTCTTAGCTGATACCTATGGAGCCATATGGGATAAATCCCGGTGTGCAGTTAGTCATGGGTTTTCTGCATATTCCTGCATAACATTTACAAGCTGTTGATAATGCTTAGATGTTGTTAACAAAGTTGCATATGAGAATGGGTTGTTTTCAGAAGTTAATCAATAAAATGATATTTGTAATACTCTTGCTTTGTTGTTTAGTTGGTAGACTCTAATTATACAATCATTGTTGTTAGGACAACCTTTAGAGTAATTGTCTGTCTGAAATTAAAGAAAGTACTCTGATTCCCTGTCAACCCAGATCCTGAATCTTATTATCTTTATACTATCATTTTCTTGTTAGTCGAGGGCGGTGCCAGGTTCTCTTTCTCTCGACAACGTTGTGCTTCTCCTCTTAGCTACCGTACCGTATGACAGTAGACGGTCCTATCTGCTATCTGTTAGCACCGAATGTTGGGAGGCACCCACCAAACTATACAAGCCCTAATTGTGCCAACGGCTTCGGGAAAAGGAGCATAATTGTGACGGTACAAGACTTAAACTTATGCTAGGAAATGCAACCTAAAGATTAAATGTCGTGACAGGGCATTGCAGGCTATTCCGGTTCCCAACATAGCGGACAGGCATTTGAACCGTTAAGCCTATAGGGTGTTTACGCTTCTGGCTACGGTTAGCAGTGGCATTTTCATCATGTTGGACTGGTAATGCATTGTTCCGTCGGCCTGCTACTGAGCTGATTGCGTGGCGTGACACTGTGAGCTGCGAATTTCGTTTGGAATTATTTTCCATCTGTATGCGGTTGTTATAGCGGGAACTGCATGTTCGGAACGATGGCGCTTGGAATTGACTGGATTGCCTTGTGCGATGCATTAATCTGTAAGGTACCGAGCCATATGGGATCAATCCCGGGGCAATGAAGTCGATCCTCTCGACTTTTAATGCAGTAATGTGTAACTGCTGGTTTTCAAGTGACTGCCGCTTCCATCAGCGATGAACTGTGTTTTCCGTGGAGGACTTTTGTGTTGGCAGTGTGAAAGTGGCATTATGCACAGTGTACCTGTGCGGGTTGTTGGCTTGTCGAGACTTCTGTCAATTCCACTTTTCACATATAGCAGTGAGGAGCATTTCGTGTGATATTCACTGGCACAGGAACGGAGCATAATAGGGATGATCCGTTGTCGTGAAGTTGGAACCGCGACTAACTAACTAACTAACTAACCAACTAACTAACTAACTAACTAACTAACTAACATACCAGGCCCTAAGTCTTGGTTGGCAACTGGTCTAAGATAGAAGCTCCAACAGGCGGGCAGTTAGAGAATTGCTTGGTTGGCAACTGGTCTAAGATAGAAGCTCCAACAGGCGGGCAGTTAGAGAATTGCTTGGTGGCAACTGGTCTAAGATAGAAGCTCCGACAGGCGGGCAGTTAGAGAATTGCTTGGTTGGCAACTGGTCTAAGATAGAAGCTCCAACAGGCGGGCAGTTAGAGAATTGCTTGGTTGGCAACTGGTCTAAGATAGAAGCTCCGACAGGCGGGCAGTTAGAGAATTGCTTGGTTGGCAACTGGTCTAAGATAGAAGCTCCGACAGGCGGGCAGTTAGAGAATTGCTTGGTTGGCAACTGGTCTAAGATAGAAGCTCCGACAGGCGGGCAGTTAGAGAATTGCTTGGTTGGCAACTGGTCTAAGATAGAAGCTCCGACAGGCGGGCAGTTAGAGAATTGCTTGGTTGGCAACTGGTCTAAGATAGAAGCTCCGACAGGCGGGCAGTTAGAGAATTGCTTGGTTGGCAACTGGTCTAAGATAGAAGCTCCGACAGGCGGGCAGTTAGAGAATTGCTTGGTTGACAACTGGTCTAAGATAGAAGCTCCGACAGGCGGGCAGTTAGAGAATTGCTTGGTTGACAACTGGTCTAAGATAGAAGCTCCGACAGGCGGGCAGTTAGAGAATTGCTTGGTTGGCAACTGGTCTAAGATAGAAGCTCCGACAGGCGGGCAGTTAGAGAATTGCTTGGTCGATCCGGCAGCTACTGCGGCTTGTCGTGTTCCAGATGCATTAGTGTTACCTTTCCTCTGGAGTAAACTAGGCAGATCGAGAGAGGGATCATGCTGCATGGGCACAAGTGGTCCGTAAAATAGAGCCCAGTCTTTGTCCTATGGAGACGCATAACTCCACCCCTGGTCTTATATATGTAAACGAGTATATATACCTCATTAAATTATATCGGGAATGGATATCTGATTTAACTCTTAGCCAGACATTGATAAAAACTTACAAAAGCACACATGCATCGGACCGTTATACCAGCTCCAACAGATTGTGAATATATAAAGACACGCAACATTACGTCTGATGAAATAAAATGGATCGCAACGTTCTCTTTGTGGGACGTAATGAAGCGTGTAATTGAGAATGTGCTATTAAGATTATATCTTCTATTGTTGTTGTTGTGTTATTTTTCTAGTTGTTTTTGTTGTTAGGATGATATCAATTCCATCTACTATACATTCCCTTCTTCTTCTTATAATCAGTGTGGCTTTGGGGATTATGTCTATCCACAGCCTTATGTTTCTTATGCTGCGAATCATTTTTGCAACCGACTTTCATCTATGTTATTAAGTCACGCTATCGAGTATTTTCTCTTTTAGTCACCCCTTACCTGTCTTCCCCTTCAGATTTCCCGTTGTATAGACAACGCGAATCATTTTTGCTACCGACTTTCGTCTATGTTATTATGTCATGCTATCGACTATCTTCTCTTTTAGTCACCCCTTACCTCTCTTCCCCTTCGGATTTCCTGTTGTGTCGACATACTCCAACATTCCTTTCTCATGACATGTCGCAAAAATGTTGGACAACCCTCTTCTGATGTGAGTAACCAGTTCTCTTTCTGGGTCATCTCCTTCCAAGATACTTCCACAAGTCTCTCCACGAGGTTCTTATAATTCTTCTATGAATTCACATCTCCGCAACTGTGGGATGTGGATTTTAATTCCTGAGAATAATTCCTTAAAATGTCTAGGGGGTTTTATTGATTCTCTGGTCACTGGTTAGAATGCAGGGTGATCAGGGATATTTACCACAAATCCCAGGAGAAAAGAGTTCAATCCTTGAAACAATGGCATCTGTGTGTAGGTTTCCCTTCATACTTCATAACTCTTTACATTATCTATAGTGCTAGCAGGATATTGATTGCTCACAACATATAAACAACCACTTGTTGGACACCACATTTACTTGATGTACACAACACTTTTGGACAAACAGTTCAGGTATTAACTCAAGATCTGCAGTTACATATATAGATGTGTAATAAACACTACGCATTTTCAGACAGGCATGGGAATGATGTGCAGTATTGCCTTAATACATTTACACCCTTTTTGCCCAAGAAAAACCAATGTTATTACAAACAACACAACAACCACAAATTGGTTCTGCTAACTTGACTCATTGTACCTAGATATAATCACCCTGGTCTAGGTGCAGAAACCCAACATACATACATTTATTTCTGACACCATGTACAATTCTCATATTTAAAAATAATGAGTGGGTATCAAATTATTATACAGATATATCATAACATACCCCTTTAGTTGTACACCAGTACCCTATAAAACACTCTTTACCTTTTTCATGTCATAGAAGAAAAACACTTATGAAAACAGTTGATACTAATAATTAAATTAATTAATTATAGTGTTCATTTAGGCATTGCGGATGGGTATTCTTCTCCAGTGCAAAGCAGTTAATGTCCATATTTATCCTTGACACCAATAAATACTCACAGTCATGTTTAATGTCCACTGAAGTTTGTTGCGGAATTACTTATAATCCTTATTAGGAAATAAATTCACCACATATCTCCTCCGTGGAGCTGAATTCAAGAATCTTCTTTGCGAACGGCTCGGTGTCAGTGTGAAATTGAGGCCTGGGTTGGTCATACCTTCAGGAGATGCATCTTGAGTCTTGGACTAAGGTTCTTCCCTATATCACCATATCCGATGAAAAGGATGCCTACCTTTCAGCGTCTCGGCTTATAATATCCGAATCTCAATTTTGTTCCCACAGATTTTTCACCCACCTAGTCATCAGTCTATAACCTATTCCACCGTTATTGGCATTTAGGCTGACATGGGACCAGCACAGAGTTCTGATTCATTATTTACTTTCAGTGTAGACATACAATTCTGCTTGTTATTCATTTGGTTCATCTGGAATTAATTCCAGGATTCTGCTGCAGGCATGGAACTGAAGAATATTGACTCCACCACATATCCAGGGATGCAAGCCATCAGGTGATTCCTGTGGTTGCAGGCGTAGAGGCATTTACTCCGCTAGCTGCTTTCATATGGTCTTTTTTATGTGTTCAGGTTTTGAAACCTTGAGGTAATCTGGTGTAGTATACTGGTGTAATCTGGTTCAGAGGTTCTGCAGTTGCTTGTATTGGCTTATAAAGTTGTTTCAATGTATCTTCCCATTTTGAGTTGGTGTTCATAGCTAGAACTTAGTGTTGCATGGCTGGAACCTTATTTTTGACTGTTGCAGCTGTGAGATGTTCTTTTGAAGACTTATCCATTGTGGATATTAACTTGGTAATCCAACCAACAGTTGAAGGTTATTCACTGTTGTTAGTTTTAGTAACTTGAAGAAGGAGTGTCCCAGTTTCACTGACTTGGTTGAATGATGAGGCCATAGGTGATACTTCTCAGAAGTAACGCAAACGATACACTGTTGTCAGTACTCTGATGATCTTCATCTTTGTAGATTATTATTAGATCTTGAAGTCCATCCTTGATATTCCTACTAAAATAAGACTTAATCACTCACCCAGTCAGTTGTCTTCTGATTTATCTGTTGCTCGCTATGGAGCTATTGGGCGCAGCAGTCCATGGGTATTTCTAGATGCAGACTATGGTTAGGACATTCACTTTCTGGCTTTTGACCCAGGATCCAGGTTTAGTGATATAGTCCCACCACATTCAACCACCACCTGCTTCTCTTCAATTGGTTTAGGTGTTTTCCCACCTACCCTGGGTGGGTACCGTCCAAACAGAGAAACCTGGACCAATGCAGCAGTCTTTGCCCACGATGTCTATGAAGGTTTCCACTCAGGCACTGAAACCGTTGCTGCAGCGATTGATCTTGAGGACGCATACAACAGAGTACCACTGGATTTTTTAATGTTTCAGCTTCTTGAACTAAACGTAAGTCCATTCCTCCTTAGTTGGATCGCTGCAGCTCTCTTCCAACGGAAAGTAGTTTTTAGATGTGGCAGTTGGACTTCGGAACCAACAACAATATATCCTGGCCTACCACAGGGATCACCATTATCTCCGGTACTGTTCAACGCCTACACAGTGAGAATCACCAGTGAGCAGATCACTGGACCTGGCAGGACATTGTCATATGCCGATGATGTTTTAGTGTATCGTCAGGGTAAGGATAGAAAGGAGGTTGCTGTGGAACTACAAACCGAACTCAATCGCATAAGTACTTGGTGTGATGAAGCTGGGGCAATGGTCAACCCAACAAAGGCAACAGTGACTTGGTTCTCGTTGAATAATCATATTGTCAACAATCCAACACCAACTGTAATGCTGTGTTCAGAGACGGTGGAAAGAACGCAGGCAATGAATTACCTGGGGATACGGTTTGATCGAAGCCTTGCTTATAATGTGCACATAGACCAGGTGATAACAAAGGCCAAGCGGGGTTTGGCAGCGATGCGGGTGATGCGGCAGCAAACTGTGAGCAGCGCCATCTATGTCTTCTGTACGAGGGGCTTGTCAACAACTCAACTGACAGGCATCATCGGGCACTTCTCACACACCCATACAAGACAACTTGCAAGTCGTGTGGGAGGCAAAATGCATGGTCCATTTTATTGCCCGTTGGCTCGCTTACAAGCGGTACACAGTCACTAATGCAAACACACAACCTAAAGCCCCAGTATTCTCTATCACGAGCAGCTAACCCCTAAGCTAACATTCTACACAAATGAACACAAGAAAAACCCTATCGCTATCCCAACGAAGTGAACACCTTCGAAGTCCCGTCTCCCGTCTGACAATCTTGCCTTCCGCGGTCACACACCACGCGGGTTGACTTTCACCTTGGTGCGTGTCGCCTCACGTCGCACGCCGATGGTAGACGTGGCCTGTTGAGTGTATACTCAACTTCTCTATGGCTACCACGAGGCGTGCTGTTATTGTGATTAGAGTGTTAACTCTCTGAACACCGACTGCGTGCCTCATGAGGGAAATGGTTAACCATCTCTCATTACCTCATCTTCACGGCTCTTCCCTGGGGCACCCTTACCCCCTCCTGGCCTCTTCAACACTGACTGCTCTTCCTAGCGGAGGGGATGTGTTCGAGTCTTTGACACACACCCGCCCCTCCTGTGTTGTGTCATCAACTTTCACTCATTGGTTGTGACGCAAGAGGTTTCTCACAAAAAATTAGTGTCTCTAATTTTTGTCAAAGACTCTAGATAACATGGCTTTGGGCATTCTAATAGACTGCTACTGACTATTATCACAATGTAGCGAAACTTTACTTGGCTACTGGCAATCGCCACAAACCTTGACTGGTTGGCGTGAGCCCTTTCTCACATGCTATATTATACTTCTTAGAGGTATGTCTGAACCGGACCGTTGTCTTATAAGACCTGCCCTCACATAGTAATTAACTTACTACCCATACAAAGTTGACTTTCTTAGGGTCAACACATGAATTGCTTCATGTCCCCCATATAATATCTAACAACCATTATACAAGAGTGTGTGTGATAGGCTTTACCTACATCGCTTCCGCGTGTAAAGTTCCATTTCACTGTTAAGCTAGTTTTTTTCGTTGTCTATTATGTCCCCTGACCCAAAGTTATCTCCCTTTGATTTACAAAAAGTGTATGTAATTTATATGTTTGTTTCCTGGTTGTTGTGTGTTTGGATGTAATTAATCTATTAATCTCACTTCTACTCTATGTTTCTAATTCACCATGTGTATGTATATCAGTTTTTAAGTGTCATAATTTGGTTAAATGTGGCCACAAACAGGTGTATAACACTAATTCGTGACTACATTCCCTTGTTATGAAACCCAAAATACTGTAATCTAAGTTCTAAACTATATTACAGACAATACCTTCATACTAACACATTTGACTAACGAAAACCAACATTAACACAAAAACATATTAAACGTGGAGCCCGGCAGCAGAAGACTTTGCTGAATGATCTCACTCTCTCCCGCCTAATTTCCATTCGATCTTATTTCACACTTCTGTCACACTCCTTTCACCCTGAATTCTGTCACACATCTTTTATCCTTCCCCATCCATTCTTCTGATTATTTAAAAACCTTGAGTGACACTGTACAAGTTTGGCTCAATTTGAGATAAGTGAGCCAAATGACTGTGCGACAGTTGTTGCACAAGTCATGTATATACAATATATTTACATGGCTGAGCAAGGGTTGATGGTTTGTTCCCTTGATCTCATGATACTATATTACACTCAAATAGAAACTCTATATCCTAACATACTAATATTAATTCTATAACTATGTGTTACCTAATTTGTTAAATTTGTTATGTTAGTTATATGATATGGTTATATTAATTCTTATCTTTATCTAATCTAAGGGATGTAATCTAACTAACTAAATGTCATAAATGTGATGTGAGTTATGTACCTTAATTAAATGGATGATATGAATAGAAATTATCTATTTTTCTCACTACTAAGCTAAGATAATGTTTTTAATAGCAGAATGGAAATTATATGAGTGATGTTGTTAATCTAAATGTTGTACAATGATGTATGTTCACTTATATAATGTTTTATTCTATTATGGTGTGACTGGATGATACTAATAAATGGTAATGTTTGTTGGATGGTATGGTTTTATTAAGATGGGGTAAACTAAACTAAGGCTATAGCTAAATGAAGTGTAATACTCTAAATGGTACTATTCCTAACATAAATTTAATTTTAAGTATTTCTATGTCTAAACTAATATTTTAATATTTAAGCTAAGTAAATCTTAAATACTGTATTAACTATTCTATTAAACTAAATGAGAACTATTATATTTCCCTAACCTACATCTACCTGATCGTTATCTTAAAATAATTTTTACATATCACAATAAGTTTATATACATGGTCTTCAGTTTCCACAGGTTAGTAGTTGCCTTAATGTTTGTACATTTGTTGTATAGGCATAATATATCTACACACTTTGCCTGGGTATCTGAAATACATCACATAGTCATCTTAATGTTCTCTCGGTAGTGCACGTGTAGAGTTAACTGGTGTCGCAGTTCAGCCTTTTGTGTCTGAAATTAAGCACTGTTCTGACACTGTTTTCTGCGTTTCACACACATGATACACCGAATGGAGCTTAGTTGGAAATGAGCTGTCCTCGTTCACAGACGGTGGTATCTAAGTATAGCAGCACAGTTCTTAATCTGATGTCTACGGACACATGATAGTTCAGTGGTTTGGTACATGATTACGCCAAATAATGTGGATATGTACGGTAAGCTATTTTACATCTTATATTATCAGATATTCATGTACTAACTATCACTCTACATTTAACTGTTGGATTTCAGGTATTTCTACCCCAGATGGTCTGCTAAGGGTATCAGCCAGAATATTATCCTTACCCTTGATATGTTCTATACTAAGGGTATAATTCTGGAGTATGAGAGACCACCTGTATATCCGGTCATTTCGATGCACAACACACTCTGGATGACAGTGATGGGGGAGTTGTCGGTCTGGATTACGAAGTGCAACCCCCGCCAGAAATCGATGGAGCTTTCTCACCGCGTAGATGACGCCCGGGGCCTCCAGCGCTGATATCGAATATCTGGACTCGGCAGGTGTGATCTTACGGCTCACGTAGCAAATCGGATGGAAAGATGCCCTCATAGAAATTGGCCTAGGACTGCACGTGGAGATCCTGCTGGCATCTGTCCTAGATAATAAACGAGCCTAGGATTAGGCAAGCGGAGGATTGGAATATTACAAAAAAGGATATTCAATTTTGACAATGCAGGAAATTAATAATGCATCTTTCACATTTCATTTCCAGAAGATTTTAAGACATTGGGAAATATAGAATTGTAATTTCTGAGTAATTTACTAATCCCAAAAGGTTTCTGACCTGTTTCTTTCTGTTAGACATGGTCAGATTCATAATTTTGTACTACTTTTCAGGTCAGTCTACAGTTGGACTTGAGAAATGACATGACCCAAAATGAATTATTTAGGCATAATTTGACTTTGCTTGGTTTGACAGTGAGACCGAAGAGTCGCACTCTGTCAAAGGCATGTCTCAGTTTCAGTAGGTGTATTGTCCAGTCATCAGTATTCCTGATTTATTCATGTGTATTCTATAAGTTCACTACATGTATGCCCCTCGTCGGATTTGCCAGTCTCACTGACTAGTGTAGTTGCGCGATGTATGTCTGTCGTCTGATCACTAGGTGTGGTGCACTCTGTTCGTCTGTCACTACTTCTGTGCTCTTGTCTTGAAAAGTGAGGTTTCCGCATGTTGACATGGAATAGCTCTAAGTGTCTGTTTATCGATATTTCATAGTCCACATGTACCATGGTTATGTGCCACCTTGAATGGTCCTTGGCCATTTCGTTTGGTATGGAAGTAGCCTAAATCTGTCTTGATCAAGTTCAAGATCACTTGTTTTCGCACCTTTGTTGTGTGCTTGTGGTAGAACTGACCCTTCCTCTATCAAATGGCTTGGGTGCCAGTGTAGAGGGTTGTACTTCAGCTGTAGGATGTCCACCTTAAACTTTCGTACTAATTGTTGACAGACATTACAAGCAAATACATTATGACAAAATAATTTTATATTATTGACAAAACCTGGCCTGTTATTGTTGTATGCAAGATGACCAGCACACGGTGTTTTATGTGCATTCTTTAGCACAGTTAAACGGGTTTTGTTCAGGTAACACCTGTTTATGGTTACCTGTAGTATAACATCTAGGTTGAAATGCCACTCTTCAGTCTAGAGAACACTGATGTATGTTGGTGATTTTGGCTCTTTGTTTCATTAAATTTAAATATGGAGACACATTAAGATCAGATTTCTGCTGGTGTATAAATTTCTGTGTGTTTGTGTCATCTGTGCTGGTTGGAAAAAGCATCAGTAGTGTCTCATCTTGTAATGGGTCATGATGTTTTGAAGTGTCAACTCTGGTTTGTTGCCTTAGCTGCATTTAATTTCTCCCATGCAACTATTCCGTCACTAGTACATTGTTTCAGTTGAGGTAAGACACCCCAAAATTAAATCAGTACAAGGGTTGTTAAGTATTGCACACGTAAAGGTACCAGAAAGAAAAGGAGAATCAATACGGGCTTTTGCCAAAGGGTAAGGTCTCAATGTTACCCGAAAAGGTTCGGCATTTGACAGTGTCACCTGTGTATCACCCGGACTCACTAGTTCTTTCCGAAGACCGATAAGGGTTGCTGCCGCTGTCCAGCAAACATTGACATGGTACGTCATTGACCATTGCATTGTGGAACACCAATTGCTCTGAGGCTAAATCTGCATTCACACTCTCAGATGAGCATGTACTGTATGTCCACATTCTAGTATTCCGTCTGCATGGAATTGGTGACATCGTTCACAGCTGTCAAAGCTCAACATATCGTTTGCCCCACACACACAATCTTCAGCTTGGCTGAAAGGTAGGCACACTCAACCTCACCTTCATTTTCAGACTGCACATTCATACTCACTATCACTATCTGAAGAGGTGTCAATCAACATAGCATTGTTAGCTTTCAAAACGTTGGCGCCAAGGCACTTATTAGAGTAATGCCATAACAGGAACAAAAAAAACATTTGATTGCACGGCTTGTATGCAGCTCTTTTACTTTGCTGCTTCTTGATCACATTTTCAAGATGCGCCGGATAATTTGGAGATTTGTCGCACATGGAATAAGAGTCGTGCATAAGTTGACAATACATGCATTTGGACACTTTTCTGTCTTTCTTATCGTACCTCTGAAAAGGTTTTCTGTTACTCTGATAGCTTTTTGGTTGATCTTTCACAAAAAGAAACTATCTCAGAGTCATTTGAAGTTTTAAAAATGTTTCTGTTTGGAAGAAAAAATATGCAGAGAGCCTTTTTTCTCGAATTGCTGGATGTTCTCAATGTCTGATTGCTGCAAAAATTTGGCAAAAGGAGAAGTATGGTAGATATAACCTTGTCCATAGCAATTAAGTTTTTTTAATCTATCAAAGGTCTTTTCCTATGTTAGCCTGCTTTCAGCCACCTGTCTAGTACACTCTGTACATTTGAAACATGAATCAATAAAGGTTTCACTAGGTTTAGGTTTAGTTTGAGAACTGAACCTGATACCCAGGTGCATCAAGCAAAAAGTGCTGCATAATCCTATCATGGAATGTATTGATAGTTAGATCTGACGCTTCAGTTGGTATAGATTCTATTACTTTAAGCGGCTCACCACTCGATTCTTCATATACAGCATGGCCCACATCTCCATTGGAACTTGGTGATATTTAAATTGATACTCTACGTTCTCTGTCCAGGCTGATATGGAGTCATCTTTACAATATGGTTTGATAATATTTTTGTATTTGTTGAACTTATTTTCCTCTTGTTGATTTCTTAGTTTAGTGGCAGAGATCTCTGCGTGTGAGTCTACATCCATGCTTTTCATCTTTAACTGTGTCTCTGATTCTACTTGAATTTGTTTTCCCTTAATATCTATTTCTTTTTGCTTTAGATCTAATTCCCTTTGTCTTATTTCTTTCTCCTGATCTAACTGCTTCTGTTTCATCTCCTTATCATGTTCTAACTGTTGTTGTTTAACTGTCTTATCATGTTCTAACTGTTGTTGTTTAATTTCTAGTTCTTTTTGCTTAATCTGTTTGTCATCTTCTAGCTGTTTTTGTTTAATCTGTTTGTCATCTTCTAGCTGTTTTTGTTTTGTTATCTCAGCTAGTTGTGCCATCTCTTTTTGATGCTGTCTTTCTTGTTCTCTTTCTCGTGCGCGTTCGTCTCTTTCTGCATCCTTTGCTTCTTTAAATTTTCTATCGGCATATTCTTCTAAGTCTTTTCCTGTATATTGTAACTCTTTACCTGTTTTTATAAAATCTGATAAAGTAGCCATGCTGTTTAGTAATTTAGCTAGTGTTGATCTAGATTACTCTGTTTACTTCAACTATTTATCTCTGATGTTATCTATTTGTTCCTTGTTACGGAATATTAAATGTCTGTTAAGTTTATTTGAAGAACAAAATTTTTTATGTTGGAAATTCAGAGCACAAACAATATAATAGTGTATCACAAGCTGAAAAAGAGATGCACTATTAATCACAATGCATGCCAAAAATATAGTTGTACTCAGCTTAATGTGGGAACGAAGCTCCTTTGACACAGGTCACCTTGTTTGGTACACTGGGGTGGAGATACGTTTCGTACGTAGCACACGGTATTTG
The DNA here is from genome assembly GCA_014155875.1 of Cepaea nemoralis. NCBI lineage: Eukaryota > Metazoa > Mollusca > Gastropoda > Stylommatophora > Helicidae > Cepaea > Cepaea nemoralis. The sequence continues at coordinate 265,132 of JACEFZ010020903.1, read as the reverse complement.
GCCCACCGGTGTATGTGCACAGCTGTTGTTTGCCCTCTGATATGTAGGGCAGCAGTAAACACGCCTCCTTAACGATATGATTTACCCGACAACTAAGGACAATGACTTAGACAATGACAGACTTACGAACAACTAGCACATGTATTAATTAAGTTTAATGTCAATGTCCTGTCTTTGTTCTAAACAGTAATTGCCTTTCGTTACTAATGTATTTAATTTCTGTACGTGTTGTGCAGGCAAGTATCATCTGCCTGGCCAAAAATAGTTCCATCGTGACGGTAAACACAGAGAAAATATGACCAAAAATATGCATATCTGCTTTTAAAGAAATAAGAATAACATCATAATGTTTAAATAAATAAATATATTTCTTTAGTAGTTGAAATAAATAACTAATAAATGATATAACGTACCGATTCAGGCGGGCAGCCGTTTAGCAATTCTTTACACACTCGATTGCTGTATGCTAATGAGCCCAGACGACTGTTTGTCAATCATCTGACGTCACAGCACAGCGCGATGAAAAATCGATATTGTCGGCTGGCTTTGTATCGCTCCGCCGTGAATCATTTTTGGTACTCATTTCTCAACAAAAAGGTAAATATATAAATAAATATGAGAAAACAAGAATATTCATACTTACAGCTTTGCTGAATACATACTTTGACTAAATAAATATTTAATAAACACAATTAAACAGTTCAATACGTCACGATAGGCACATTTCTAGCTTGCAAAATTTCTCTCGTCTGCACAAATCACCGTCACTACACAAATTAAACCCTAGTCTAGAGCCTCGTGGACGAGTGGAGTAGCTTGAATATTACATTCAAGCTTCACTTCTGACACCACAATTACCCTGGCCTGTCAACAACTCAACTGACAGGCATCATCGGGCACTTCTCACACACCCATACAAGACAACTTGCAAGTCGTGTGGGAGGCAAAATGCATGGTCCATTTTATTGCCCGTTGGCTCGCTTACAAGCGGTACACAGTCGCTAATGCAAACACACAACCTAAAGCCCCAGTATTCTCTATCACGAGCAGCTAACCCCTAAGCTAACATTCTACACAAATGAACACAAGAAAAACCCTATCGCTATCCCAACGAAGTGAACACCTCGAAGTCCCGTCTCCCGTCTGACAATCTTGCCTTCCGCGGTCACACACCACGCGGGTTGACTTTCACCTTGGTGCGTGTCGCCTCACGTCGCACGCCGATGGTAGACGTGGCCTGTTGAGTGTATACTCAACTTCTCTATGGCTACCACGAGGCGTGCTGTTATTGTGATTAGAGTGTTAACTCTCTGAACACCGCCTGCGTGCCTCATGAGGGAAATGGTTAACCATCTCTCATTACCTCATCTTCACGGCTCTTCCCTGGGGCACCCTTACCCCCTCCTGGCATCTTCAACACTGACTGCTCTTCCTAGCGGAGGGGATGTGTTCGAGTCTTTGACAGGGCTGGTCATGTCTGTTTTGGAGTATGCAATGGCAATCCTGACTCTCAGCCATAAGCAGATAGAAAGGATGGAAAGGATACAGAATGAAGCTATGCGCATTATTCTTGGATGTACAAGAGATATAGCATGCAGGGCGATGCGCTACCTTCTTGATTTTCCAACCATTGAAGAGAGAATGCAAGTTTGCAGGGCACGTGCCTACCTCAGAATTAACGCAAACACACAGCATCCACTGCATAGTGAAATTAGGAAGGTGAAGGGCAGCAGGTTAAAAAGAGGACGGTCGTGGATGGGTCAAGCCGAGGACATTCTTCAACAGGTGTGTTCACTTGAGGACTTAGAACCTGGCGAGGAGTGGGTGCAAGTGCCAACAGACTTCTGCACATCCTTTTCAGTTTGCATCCAACTAGATAGAAAATGCAGACAAGAAAATCCGGCTGCTGTTGAGGCTGAAGTACAAGCGTTGATTTTCGAGAATTCGCTAGACAGTGACGCGGTCATCTACACAGATGGGTCGGTCGTCCGACATGTGAGAAGCTCATGGGCCTTTACAGCTCGGGCCGGAGGGAGAATTGTGAAGGAGGACTCTGGTGCTTTCACTGAAACCACAAGTAGCCTGACCATGGAAGTCATGGCAGTAAGTAAAGCAATAACATGGCTCGAGACACAGACATTCAATAGGGCTTGTTTCCTTAGCGACTCAATGAACATGATCAAGAGGATAGAGGAGGGGTCGATCCGAAGAGAATGGTTGCTGCCTCTGAAGCGGTCTCGGCTGGCAAAGATTAGTTTCATCTTCGTGCCAGGGCATGCGGGAGTACAAGGAAATGAGCAGGCTGACAAGCTCGCAGGTGAGGCTACTGTTGAGGGCGGACGCGCCATGGACCAGGCTGACATTCTGAATGCTCTACGAGAAGTGAGACTTTTGCAAGAACCAAGTGATGACTGTGAATCTACAACAATGGCCAGACTGCGAGAGCAGCAAATTAAAAGAGGGGTGGCCAAACAAGAACACTACGCAGGAAGCCAAAGAAGATTGATAAACCAACACAGAACTGGCGTCGTTAGCCGCTACACGCTGCGGGATTTGCTGAGGAGGGGATCCGAGCACTTATGGACTGAATGGTCCGATGTGCAACGAGGATGATCTGTCGACTAACTAACTAACTAATTAATTGGTTTGCAGAGAATGATGTATTACAGCTCCCTGACCTTTCCAAACCATTTGTGTTGAGAACGGATGCGAGTGCGATTGGGATTGGGGCAGCTCTGTTACAGGAAGGAAAAGACGATGCTTCGGTTTTGAAACCTGTAGCATACGCAAGTAAGAAACTTCTACAGGCGAAGAGGAATTATTCAACCGTCGAGAGAGAGAGTGCTTGTCCCTCGTATGGGCAGTGCAAAAATTCCAGCCATATTTGTATGGAGTTAAGTTTCGAGTCCAGTCGGATCATCAGCCCCTGATGTTCCTGGCTACTTCTCAGAAGCTCAACGCCCGTTTGATGAGGTGGTCGTTGTTACTTCAACCTTATAATTTCACAGTGGAGTAAATTCCTGGGAAGGAAAATGTTGGAGCGGATTTCTTGTCAAGACACCCAGCTCCTAAAGAAGAATGAATCATCTGGATTAAACTCACGGTGGAGAAGAGTGAGATGGATTACTCTCTTAAGAGGGGGCCTATGTCACACACAAAAACCTTGCGTTTACCCAGTTGATTATGATGGAGGCTTTCTGATTAAACGGACTATCTGCCAGCGACAACTATTTTAACTAACAGTAAAAACAAATCGGATGTCAAAATCCCAGGACAATATTTGTAGCTGCACGTGTACATCTGGTCGACGGATTGGGACTACTCGGTGGTGAGTGAGACGGGTCCCTGCATCGCTTTGACAGTCTGTCAACATTTGAATACAGATGGAACCCGTGGGATCATGGTGGCAATCGGATGTCGGCCATCACATGTCGGGCAAAATTAACAGTTGCAGATGTGTAGAGGAAGTGAATGAGCTGAATCATACATCGCTTTGACCGTTTATAAACAGGTCGGATTGGAAGCGGAAGTACTCAGCTCGGAAGAAAACAGTCCGTCTGTCATTAGAGTTTCCAGACATCAAACAGAAATGGCAGCGGTGATTGTCACCAGTCGACAGAAGATTGACGGCTTGTTATTGGCAACTGTTGTTGGGAGTATACAGGAACTCGCTGGCTTGTTTTGGGAATCTAAACAAGTGATGAAAACTTTGACAGTGACTAAGCCAGGGAAAATAGATTCTTGACAATGGATGATATGCCCAAGTAACACCTGCAGGACGTTAACCATGTCACGTGACCAATTTTAGGTTTTGCCATAAACCATGATTGGAGATGGGGAGTTGACCAAAACCGTGGATTATGATGGACGTGTTTGTGGGAGAGCTCTACAGTGTTAGATTAATTTAATATTAACTAGCATGTGTCGTTATGGCAAAGTGTAGTAGTCATCCCGGAATGAGGCGGTTTTGCATAAGGTAGTCAATATAGTCTATTAGTTCTAATTAATATAGACTGTAGCCTTGTTAAAACTATAGTGTGATGATTAGCACTGTTAGTGGAAAACTAGTTAGAGTAGAATAGTGATATTGGCTCTGCTAGGGTGAATAGAATACTGAGGTTGCACTCTGTTTATTGGTCTTTCCTTATCATAGCCTGATTTGGACGTAGGTGAGAAGCTATAAGGCTCTCTGACAGAGTAGTTAGCTGTAAAATAACAGAGCAGGGTAATAAGCTTACACCCAGCCGGTAGGATCAGTGACTAGTGCTCTCACATGATGTGTTGGTTTTCCCACAGGTTCCCCACCAGTTACTATGAAACTCAACACTGGTTTGAAGAAGTGCACTCCAATTGGACGACCACCAGTTGGACTCTAAAATGATTCTTACGGAAAAGGAATAACGTCCGAGAAGAAAGATGGTATATGTTTACGCTGGACTCATACTCATAAGGGTTCACCATGGCATGGCCCAGAAGAGTGGTACGGTTCACATAGGATGGGTGATGATTGTTGATATATCACACATCAGACAAACATTGTTTAAGGAACGAGAACATTAACGGATAAGTCACATCGTGTGCTAGATTCCCGTGTAATATTACATATGACATATACTTGACCCTATATGAACACTAGTTAGGATCAAGTGTAGAAACATTAACAGTAAAACCCAAATACACTACAAAGGATTTGTGCATTCTTTAGGACCGATAGGAACTTACAAAGTTGACAATCAGTCCGTAATCAATCTGTACTTACAAACAGAATCTATTTCGGATGATCATGAAGATGGATTACCAGGTGGCTACAGATGACAGTCAGTATCCGGCAAGAGGGTTTCGACACCGGGTGAGGTGCACTGGTTATGATTTAATGTGCTGTGGTGTGCCCTTGCAATGAAGAAACTATGCTATTATCTGAAAGTCCGATCATACACACAGTATAGAACACATCACGCATTTTCTTCGCATACACGTCTCATATACGTTACACTTTTCTTTTAATAAATTAATCTTTATTAATTTTTAGAAGCAAGAGTTGTTGAGTATGTTGCGTTGGGGAAGTATGAGGGGGGGGGGGGGCATAGTACGACAGTGAGAGAGTGATAGGAAAAGGTGTCCACGGGCTGATGGAGTGTGTTGGACGGAAGCTGGTGGATTCTCCAGGATATTGATAGGGAAACAAATATTATAATGTGGGTGTTGACTCTCTTCACTCCAGGGACGACACTTTAAAGGAAGACACGACACCGATGGTGATCAGTTCCAATCCTGTTCAACAGTTGGGACACAAGTAACAATATAAGCAATCATGTTATCCAATTATCATGTGATATAAAGGATTGAGAATCATTATCGCCGATGCCTGCTCCAAATCAGACACCCGAAGAAGAAGTTCTATGTGAAGAAGAAGTTTTATGTGTAAATATTTTCTAGCTACATATATAAAACAGTAGCAATGGTGATACAAAAGAAAAACGTGACACCAAAATGTGAAATTGAAATAGAAGGGAAAATCTTACTCAAGTGGATAATTTTAAATACCTAGAGGCATTTATAACATAAGACGTGAGGTGCACAACAGCGATTAAGAGCAGAATAGGGCAAGCAAAATCTGCATTTCAGAAAATGAAAAGTATCTTATGCACTAAGTTGTTATCATTGAATGTAAGAATGAGAGTGCTAAAGTGCTATATAGAATCTGTCTTAGTTAGTTAGTTAGTTGGTTAGTTAGTTTAGTTAGTTTAGTTAGTTAGTGACATAAGCCTGGGTCATTGACAATGAGTTGAGTGACCGGGCATGAGAAAGAATGGGATGAAAGTGGGAGACAGTAAGGTGAGTGACCTGGCTACGAGGAAAACAATCAACCCTGAGAAATAATGGGGCGGATAAGAGTGGAAGACCCCAGGGGGGATGGGGCGAAAGACAGTTGTGTGTTGTGTGAAGTGAGGAGACTAAAAAGTCAGTGAGAGAAGAGACCGACTGCGGGTCAGGTCGTTTAGGGAAGTTGAGTTTGAGATACCGAAGGAGTCGGTAGTCCACGGACAACGGTGTTGTGTTGTTCTCCGAGTTGTGAAGACAGGCCTGAACCAGAGTGGGTTCTATAGGGAGTGAGGGCCTAAATCCAGAGTGGGTTGCATAGTTGAGCAGTGGCTCCGACCCAATGTGTGGTGTCAGCATCTCCAATAAGACTTTACAGGAGTAATGAGTTAACACTGGGCTAGTAGAGAGACACTAGACAGGGAAGACACCGAGTACTATTAATACCTCACAGGGAGACACATTTGTGTCAGACCAGAGGGCAACGAGTACAGATGAGCGAGGGCTTTCCCCAAGCAATTGGGTTGCTGGTCCTTGCGAGTAACCGTGATATAGCAGGTTACTCAAACTCACCAGCCGGCGTGCTGGCAAGACCAGGCACGCAATACGAGCGACTGCACGGAGAGTAAAGTGTCCGTGCTTGTCCACGCTATGTGTAGCGGGACAGACGGACTGGAGACGGTAGAGAGGGCAGACGTATCCTTAACCAATACGATAGCTTTCTAGGCCATAGGCAAACATAGGGCTATATCATTTAGATTATGTAATGCTAGCATCATCTATCATCACGTTGATGTATTCATATTGTGTAACAATGATGAAACCTAACGCTTGTAGAGCCATTCACATTACGGCTCTGAATAAATTGCATTCCTTTCGCAAATGTCATGAATTGTTATTTCGTGCAGTGCGAAAGTAGCGGAGTCTTGAAAGCTGCAGCGCACCAGTCGCTGACAGGCTAGACCTCGAATTGGTGTCAGAATGGTCAAAGAATCAACGCCAGCTGCGAATTAGGGTCAGAACACATTGAACGAACGCCAGCAGTACAATTACTGTCAGATTTCAGTGAACATTTCTGAACAGCCATAGCAGGCAGTTGTAGTAATATTCAACGAGCAGTTAACGCCAACATGCAAGTGGTATTATAAACCACTAAACGAACGCTAGCTATCGATTGATATTACAAAGTTCTGTACCAGAATTAATTCAATGCACGTTTCAACAGTTGTGATGTGTGATATATTGCAAAGTAATACAAATTTATTGTGATACATGCTATAAATTAAATTTTTTCTTGTGGTGAATTATACGATCGCCAAATTTGTGGAGTGTGAACCACAATTGAGTCAAATTAGATCGGTAAAGTGTGAAATTCTACCAATATTATTTTGAAAGTGTGATATTATACTAAAAGCAATTGAAATGTATAAGATCATCAGTGAACATTACCATCGTAACCACCGTGTACATTCCATTGCGTGTGATACAGCCATCAATGTCACCATTCTACGAAATCAGTAAATAGAGTAGCGACGAACTGCAGCCTAGAACGAAGGTACGCCAGAGTCAAACGGCGAAGACAAAACGACATTGACGGCCATACGACTAATCATCTCATTTATCATCTAACAATCATTCAGACGATCATATCATTCATCATTAATACCATCTATCACTATGTATCACATTCTCATTCACCAATCGCATGAAATAGTAAATTATATTAACAACTTTATGAAATATTTGATAGAATATGATGAATTGTGAGCTTGTATTTACAACGTAAGCGTGTGTCTAATTTGTGCTGCTCTACTAACCAGAACGCAGCCCGTGTGTCACCAAATCAAACCAGTGTGTAGTGTGAAAGATCGCGGTGGAACATCTCAAGTACCGTACTGTCCAACAAATTAGATGAGTATATTTTCCGAATATTTCGATATGCTCTAACTTAATCATGCATCTTCTTTTCCAGCAAATGATGTACATGTACTAACACATTATTGTAAACTAGTCTGTGCATATTATTATATTATCATTTGAACTAACATTACGCCACAAAATGGCGACACTAAATGAATGTATCCAGGCGGGCATCGCAATGGGCCACACTGGAGATGAGCTAGAAAATTGGGCAGACCAAAAGTATAAAGAAGAAATAGCGCGACAGAGAGAAGAAAGAGCTCTACAAAGAGAAGAAACAGAAAGGAAAGCTGCTCTACAAAGAGAAGAAACAGAAAGGAAAGCTGCTTTACAGAAAGAAGAAACAGAAAGAAAAGCTGCTCTTGACAGAGATGAAAGAGCATTAGAAAGGCAACATCAAAAAGAAATGAAAGAGATTGAGGAGGCTACCAAATTAAAGATGAAAGAAATGGAGGTAGACTCTAACAGACAGATAGCCTCTAGCAAACAAAAGAGCCAAGAAGAACAGAACAAATTTAGTAAGTACAAAGGCCTTATTAAACCATACACTGTAGGTGATTCAATCAGCGCATGGACTGAAAATATAGAGTTCCAACTAAAAACACAGAAAATACCTTTGGAGGATTGGGCAATGATTTACATGAGGAACTTGAGTGGGGAGCCTTTAAAAGTAATAGAATCCATACCTACAGATCTTAGAAACAATTACCAGTACATACACGATAGGATAATGCAACATTTTCTTTTGGACGCTACTGGTTACCAAATTCAATTCTCACAGATTAAACCAAAAGCAACTGAAACGTTCTTAGACTACATTTCTAACGTGCAAAGCACATTTAAAAAATGGACTAAGGCGGCTAAAGTAGGTAACAGCTATGAAAAACTAGAAGAGCTAATGGTAATGGACAAAGTTGTTTCTACAGTGCCTACCCCTTTTGCTAAATTCTTACAACAGTCAGATATTGATTCCATTCAACAATTAGAGAAACGGGGGTCAGCTTATTTTTCCTCTAATCGGGACATATTTAAAACTACATCATATGACACAGAAATTACAGCTTTTGCAAATAGAGTCCCTGATAGATCCTACAAACAGAGAGACTACAGTAAGAAGGACAAACCATATCAGAAACCACCTCGATGTAATTATTGCAATCTTTTTCACCCAACTTATTCGATGTGTGATAAGAACCCCACATATCCGTCACACCTAGAACAAGTGTTAAAGAAGCAAGAAAGCAGAAGATCATCGTTTAAACGTGCTGTAAAATGTTATTTTTGTTCTAGTTATGGCCATTATAGTAATAAATGTCTTGGGAGACAGAGAATGAAGGCAAACAACGCAGCCCTCATCGATACATCATCAGACGATGAGAGTGACATAGATCCCGAACTTGTCAATGTATTGCCAACGAATGAATGTCAGAGTGTATCATCAGTAACTGATATTTTAGACTTTAAATGTAAAGTATGCCAGCAGTTTCATGCGGAGGGGAGATTGAAATGTGGACACGTAATATCATGTTCAAATGAAGAAGCTAATGTAGCATGTGCCTCCAGAGGTAACCTTAAGTTCTACGATGCACAGGTCAATGGTAAACCATGCCAATGCTTAGTTGATAGCGGCAGTACTATACTGGGATTAAGGAGAGAACTTGCTAGAACAGAAGATTATACGGGTGAATTTGTCAAATGCCGTACTTTCTCGGGAACCATCGAGAAATACCCACTGGCAAAAGCACATATCAATACCCCGTTCCTTACCGGCACATTTACGTGCGCTATCCTCCAAGATCCATGTACGGATCTTATTTTGGGATGTCTTGATGCATTGAAAGAATGTACAGACGACAACATAAAAGCCTGGAATGAAACACACAGGGTCAACGCTGTAACTAAGTCAGATACAGAAACAAGTTATACTGACTTACAAACTGAAACACTACAGCTACTAACACCTAGTGGTGCAGATATCAACAATACTCGCCAAAAGTTGAGCGAGGCACAAAGCACCGACCAAACACTCACACCGTATTTTAACTTGTTGTGTGAGCGAAAGAAAGTTTCTAAAAATTCTTCCTGGTACTTTAAAAAGGTTAACGGAATTCTCATGCGTTATTACACATATAATAACCATGTAATTCAGCAGACGGTGTTACCTGTAACATACCGAAAAAAGGTGCTAAAAATCGCACATTCACCACCGTTTGCTGAACATTTGGGCTATCATAAAACGCGAGCCAGAATTCTATCACAATTTTACTGGCCGAAATTTTGTTCGGACATAAAATCTTTCTGTCGCTCTTGTACTGTGTGTCAACATCGAGTACGAAAGAAAAAGCATGTAAAGACCGAAGTGCAACGGTCAGTGATAGCATCTAGACCACTTGAAAGTATAGCGGTCGATATTACTGGACCCCTAATGCAGGTGTCGAGTAATGGAAACCATAACTATCCAAACAAGGGTACTAAAACGATTCACCTTAAACCAAACCAAAAGGCTGTGATTCAACTAACTGATAAACATAACATGGTACTAACATGTTGCCAAGGGCCTCTCAACGTTGAACTCAAAATATCAGATGCGGATCATGAAATATCGATAAAAGAACACTTAGAGATATTTCATATCAACATCCTGAAACCATACGTTTCACAACAAGTACAACAGACAGACGAACAAATTGCACCATCACCAAGCAATGAGACGACAAACGAACACAACACAACTTCACTAGATAAGGCGACACACGACAGCGACAACGCAAACACGCTTAGCCAGATAACAGCACACACAACTAGTAGCACAACAGTATTGGACGAGATGGAACTACCAGTTCCTACAGTAAACGTAACTGCGACAAATATCTCGACATATAGAAATAACAGATAGCAGTCAGACGAAAGACGGGACAAAACACCTACTGAAACGTCGACAAGTCTTCAACAGGTTGAGATTGTTTGGACTCACAGCTAAGCCGTCCAAAGTAGAGTTGGGCATGGAACAAATTGACTTCCTTGGTCATACCATCTGCAGGGGCCAATTGAAAACTGATGACAGAATCGTCACTAAGATTCTGAATTTGACAATGCCAACGACCAAGAAACAGGTCCGAAGTTTACTGGGTCTTGTAAACTATTATAGTAAATTCATCCTAACCTGGCGGAAATCACCAGTGTTTTTTCTAACATCTTAAAAGCTTCGGCTAAGTTATCTGTAAAAGATGCACGATTAATTAGTGCGTTATCGAAATTGAAACATTGTTTCAGCGTTCCACCTATTCTCCGTATGCCTAATCCAAAACTCACTTATTTCTTACGCACAGACGCGAGTGCCATATCCATATCTGGGATACTAGGACAGTTCTACGACGGGACGTTCCATCCCGTAATGTACGTAAGTCGCAAGATCACTCCGGCTGAAGGAAGATACTCAACATCAGAATTGGAAGGCCTTAGTTTGATCTATTGTGTGAGAAAGTTTCATCGATTTTTGGCAGGAGCGCAGTTTGTAATCCAATCCGACAACTCTCCATTGTCTGTGATGCAATCTGGACATCCTACCAACAATAGAATTTACAGGTGGGCTTTGATTCTCCAAAATTATACATTTACCATCCAGCATTTAAAAGAGAGATTAAATACGATTGCAGACATTTTGAGTCGTCCTTCATCCATTCAAATACCTGAGTTACAGGAAGGAAGCGACCATACACCACCAGAAACAGTGACACTGTAATGTTAAATAACCAAGTGCCATGTGTGGTGAGTAAGACATATCGTAAGTGCGTTACTATCGCCTGATACTTGACTTGTGTGAATATAACAGTGCTATGAAAAGTCTAACGAACAGACGCAGAATTAACATGCGCTGAGACACACGTAATTTAGATTATGGGAACTAACGCCAAGAGGACAGCGAACCCAGCTGAGACCCCGAATCTAGAACTTATTGAACCAACGCTTAGACCCCGAATAACAGTACAGGGTTAGCTATGGACCTACATAAAGTGGTAGGCAACTATATTAATACACTATCCTTCAAGAAGAGCATTAAAGACTTTGGCGGAATGAACTATGTTAGAATAGTCTACAAAGAGATTTGCTCCATCTTCACAACGCAGAGGAGGACGTCAACTTAGTGTAATTAGATATAGAAATGTAACTGTGATATATGTACATTATTATTTTATTTACAGTATCTATAACTTCATTTTTCTATTATTTATTCTATTGCAAATTGTGTAAACGTAGATATAACGTTATTTTCTTATTTGCGTAGTTAGAAATCATTATCATTTAATTAATAACCCATTTATTAAAACATCCATTATAGAAATATAATTGTTAGATATTATATTAGTTTATTACCATATAGTTATAATCATTGATACATCCATTTATTTAAAATATCATTTCAAAACTAACATCAATCATTTAGGAATTAATATCATCTTTTTCACAAATAACAGTTAAGGTAATCCATTTTTCTTAAATGAAAGTAGTATTAAATTATTTCCCTTGAAGGTAATTTAGGTCAGCACACCAAATTATGGAAGTTACTATGTCAGGAGCGGTAACAAACCATCCTTATAACTATGTATATATTTTGTATAGACATGACGCGTGCAAACAAAACGCACAGTCATTTGGCGTGATTACTGTTATAATTCAGCCAATCGTTTATTATATATATATATTGTTCATGTATGTGATACTATGAAACATATTTTAATGACGAAAGAATGATTGAGTGAAAGAATAGTATGAAAGGGTATGAAAGATGAATGAAAGAAGAGAAAATGCGAGGAGAGAATGCAAAAACTTAGTAAACATTGAAAGGAAGAGTGCGTGAGAGAGAAACACAGCGGAAAAATTTTGTTTTCCACCGCTGGAAAAGTCTTATTTGACGTGTCTGTGTCGTCTGTGTTTTCAGTGTGTTGTCGAGGGTTTTTATATGTGTTACAGCCACACTTTAACAGAGTATATAAAGAACGTACTTTGAGCTTCAGAAAACGGAGTTGTGGTCACAAATAAAAATAACGAACGTTTGTAACCACAATAAACCGATTTGCGGCGCTCGAAGAAACACACACATTTAGTACACTAACGCATACACATGTTATAGAGTTAAGTACACTGTAGTTTATTAGAAAACACGCAAACAAACAGGAAAACGAACACATAAAAGTTGCACACACCAATTAAATCAAAGAACAATAACTCTAAATTCAGGGGACACAATAAATAATCAGAAACCTAAATGTAACAGTGAACATAGCTTTTTCACATGCGGAAGCAAGAAGGTGAACAGTAGAGCTATGTGTATAGAGTTGGAGGGGATATTGATGGGAACATGAACACTTGGTGCTCATGTGTTGTACTCATAATAGAGTCAACTAGAGTGTGGGTTGTCATTTTGGGCAATAGGAGGAACAGGTCAAGACGGAAGTCAATGGGTGGAAGTCAAAAGACATAGGGTCAAACGACAGAAGCCAGGACATAAGTCATAAGACAACGGTTTCCGGTTCACTACCAATCCTTAAGATATCTATGGATCCAACTATACTGAGACATGGGCTACTAAATCAGCCAAGTGAAAAGATAGAACACTGTGAATGAAGGTAGAAGATATTGTTCTATCCCCAAACTAGAAAGTTCTATACTTATTGGAGATCTGACAAAATTGGGACAACCAATTTTCTTTTGTGACCAAGAAGTGTTTCAAACATGAGGAAAAGGGAAGTAACACTTCGCGGAGGGGAGGGGACCCTGTCAGCATCTCCAATAAGACCTTACAGGAGTAAGGAGTTGAACACTAGGCTAGTAGAGAGACACCCAGACAGGGAAGACACCGAGTACTATTAATACCTCACAGGGAGACACATTTGTGTCAGACCAGAGGGCAACGAGTACAGATGAGCGAGGGCTTTCCCCAAGCAATTGGGTTGCTGGTCCTTGCGAGTAACCGTGATATAGCAGGTTACTCAAACTCACCAGCCGGCGTGCTGGCAAGACCAGGCACGCAATACGAGCGACTGCACGGAGAGTAAAGTGTCCGTGCTTGTCCACGCTATGTGTAGCGGGACAGACTGACTGGAGACGGTAGAGAGGGCAGACGTATCCTTAACCAATACGATAGCTTTCTAGGTCATAGGCAAACATAGGGCTATATCATTTAGATTGTGTAATGCTAGCATCATCTATCATCACGTTGATGTATTCATATTGTGTAACAATGATGAAACCTAACGCTTGTAGAGCCATTCACATGTCGGCTCTGAATAAATTGCATTCCTTTCGCAAATGTCATGAATTGTTATTTCGTGCAGTGCGAAAGTAGCGGAGTCTTGAAAGCTGCAGCGCACCAGTCGCTGACATGTGGGTTGTATTGTAGGAGATCCAGCCGTGTGCCACGTAGTAACTCCGCTGACCCTCCTCTAAGTACTCTATTTATTAGCACTACCCTTCTCACACAAGTATTGGGTCCTCTCTTCATTTGGCTCGGTTCTGAGTCGACTATCATGGCATCTTAAATAATACCAACAACACTTTGTTGAACAATAAGTACGTAGCTGTTCATTGACGCTGTGCACAATAGATAACATGAACTCATGTGTGTTCCAGTCAAACCTAATGTTTATTACTGAATCGCCCTACACATTAGCTCTACACTAGGCCGGCTATCTGCCGTGTCCGCCTTCCCATGTACGTTGCTGATGTCTGGTATCGTTCAAACATTTCTCAGTTTTCCTACTGTCATCATACACAAGCATGTATCATTATAGGCAACAACTGTCAATAACTCTCGCACAAAATACTCACAGTATTTGGATAGTATAGCCACTAACTACTGGTCCCTGTCGAGATTTTTACTTCTGGCCTAGGGTGAGATTTAACTATCGTTTTCCATTACACATGATCACCCTGATACCTGTTTTCCTATCTGTAGTTTACTGGGACACATCCCAACGGTTATCCTTCAATGTCTTCTACATGGATGGTCTAACTTCTTGTCCTTTGTTGATCTCATCCCGTCTCCATCCCTTCGTGTTGTGCCGCTTTCCATCACCAAGTCAGTTATAGTGCGTTCAATGTGTGCTGTATTCTTAATTCCCGATTATTGCATTCTGCGACACATGGCACATATGCCCCCTCGTCAAATTAAAATGTAGACATTTTATCTATAAACTCAGTCTTCCAGTCTGTGACATGAGTCGCAGTAGTCGAACATACCTGTCATATTGGTCCATGGTCGCACATCTCTGTCTACATTGTCTACTAAAGGTCGCACATATCCGTCTACATTGTTCACTAAAGGTCGCACATAACTGTCCGTGTCTCTGCAATAAAGCGTATCCCTTTTCCTTACAACCTATTCCATTGCGGATAGTTGAATTGCTATGAACATCATCACCAAAAAAAATTTTTTTTTATAAATCGGACACATCTCACATCTATCCCCGTAGACAATGTGTGGCTCCCAAACTCCTTTTTATCTCAGAGAATTGAAGTCCAGCATCACTAAGTCCCAATGTCTCCCCGGACATCCTTAGTAGCTCCTTAAATGTGTGTGTTCATTACATCCAGCCTCCACTGACATCATTGTTAAGTGAATCGCTCTTGCCTTCCCTGTGCATAATCATAGTCGACCTTCTCATACTCCACTGTGTGTATGACCTGACTACAGTTGACGTAACTTCTGTGCTTCGACTTCGACTGTTTCGTGTAACGCTTCATGTGGGGTTTGGTTTTCATTTGTGCATATTTTTGTCGGTACTGTATTTTGTTACTGTATATTCCTCGTTGACCTTTGTAGCTCATGAGTATGGCTGCCCAATATTTACCTGCAATATTTAATCCTACTCTATCACATAATAATAGCAATATTAAATTAATTACTTAGATAGCTAATATTCCTTTCATTCCCATTCATCCTATTCATGAAAATAAATGCATCTTACAGTTATGCATAATAACCCATGCAATAATACAATTGCAATGAAATCATCGAATAATCAAAATTAATCAAATTTCTTCATAAATTAAATCAGTAGTAACCTTTGCATCATGTGCCCTACCTATTTGGTTTACTACACCTGTGGAATTTGTGTGAAAGTGTACATAATATATGTAATTTCATGACAAAATAACAATAATACAGCATGTGATAACTGAATCATGCATTTAACAAAATAATGACAAATCTTGTTCTTTTCTTCTTCTTCTTTTTTTTTTTTTTTTTTTCCAATTGTTTTGTCATGTCTCTTCTTTTCATTTTCATGACTTTATTTATTTTTTTTTATTTTTTCTTTTTTCTTTCTTTTTTTTTCTTTTTTTTTTTTCTTTTTTCCCCAGTCAAACCTAATGTTTATTACTGAATCGCCCTACACATTAGCTCTACACTAGGCCGGCTATCTGCCGTGTCCGCCTTCCCATGTACGTTGCTGATGTCTGGTATCGTTCAAACATTTCTCAGTTTGCCTACTGTCATCATACACAAGCATGTATCATTATAGGCAACAACTGTCAATAACTCTCGCACACAATACTCACAGTATTTGGATAGTATAGCCACTAACTACTGGTCCCTGTCGAGATTTCTACTTCTGGCCTAGGGTGAGATTTAACTATCGTTTTCCATTACACATGATCACCCTGATACCTGTTTTCCTATCTGTAGTTTACTGGGACACATCCCAACGGTTATCCTTCAATGTCTTCTACATGGATGGTCTAACTTCTTGTCCTTTGTTGATCTCATCCCGTCTCCATCCCTTCGTGTTGTGCCGCTTTCCATCACCAAGTCAGTTATAGTGCGTTCAATGTGTGCTGTATTCTTAATTCCCGATTATTGCATTATGCGACACATGGCACCGTGGATAGTAGTTGGACTAAATGTCTTGTAGATTTGATATGAAGCAGGCTTGAGAAGGCATTGATGTGTGCTGGTTAAATTGTGAGGAGGATATTATATTCTATGGATTACATTATTTCTGGATGTATAAACATGTTCCGTCTGTCCGTCTTATTTCTGTAATAAAGGATTATGTGCGCCAACGGAATCTTGTTTAATGACTGGTGAATATGCACTGCGGGGGTGAGTTATATTGCAAGACAGTTAGATATCTCCATTGACACACCATGAGTATCGTTACCTAGCACAACGACCATCACACGACAATATCATGAACTATCATCGTAAGAACTTCGTGATATTATCACCAAGAACGACGTGTGACAGTTAGGTTAGTTAGTTAGTTTAGTTAGTTAGTTAGTTAGTTAGTTAGTTAGTTAGTTAGTTAGTTAGTTAGTTAGTTAGTCGAGGTTCCAACTTCACGGCAACGGGTCGTCCTCATTATGCTCCATTCCCGTGCCAGCGAATATCACACAAAATGCTCCCCACTGTCCAATGTGAAAAGTGGAATAGACGGGAGTCTCGGCAACCCAACACGGATCTGTCTTGCTGTGTGGTAGTGAATCTTGGAACGTAAATGAACAAATTAGGAACACTTGGAAGCAACAGAGCTGTGGTTCCTTAGACGAAAGTTGCGAATTTATTGGACTGCCAGAGTAACTAACAACGATTGCCTGAAAGATGCTAATGAAACTAAAATATTATATACAACAATAAGAAAGAGACAAACATAATTCTTTGGTAATGTTATGAGAAGAGGGACATTGGAGAACATTGTGACGACCTGGAAAGATTGAGGGGAAGAGAGGCAGAGGCCGACTAAGAGAAATGACGCTTCATGGACTGAGACGGTGGCATGGAAGAATATCGGAGCAGTGTTGATCCAGAGCACCAAAGACCGAGATCTGTGGAGAGACATGAACGCTTACGCCAGCTAGCATGACATTTAATGATAATAATGATGATGATGATGATGATGATGATGATGATGATGATGATGATGATGATGATGATGATATAGAAAAGCTTCAGTAACCTTAGAGGGACATTTTTGTTTTCTCAAGAAATATAGGAGAAAAGAGATAAAATTATTCTATCATTTGTTTTGCTTTTTTAAAATCCATCAACTATCACAATATTTTATTTTGGAGTTTTGTCCCTCTAATGAAAGATCTCTAACCAAGGTATTTTTACATTGCTAAATTTGTTCGAAAAAACTGGTTTAAGAGGCAAGTGAATCGACTTCGTTGCAACAGGTTTTATCCCATATGGCTCGGTCTCTTTCCGTAGGGCGACCTGCCGAATGCTTTGCACAAAGCAAGAACTCCGTATCTCCAGCGACGACCCCCAGGAGTGTCTCCTTACAAATGTGCACGCCTGAACCGAATTGAACCCACAACCTTCTGAGCGTAAGGCAGAAATACATGAGAAAAAGAGATAAGGTTATCCTCGTTCTGTTTGTTTGTTTGTTTGTTTGTTTGTTTGTGCGTTTGTGCGTTTTAAATGTTTACCCTACTGCTTTCACCACACGTAATTTTGAAGTTTTGTCCCTTTAATGAAAGATCACCATGCAATGTATTTTTGCATCGCTAAATTTGTAAGAGAGACAATGGAATATCAAGAATGAAGGACTATTTGTTTCTGCAGCTAAAGAATTCATAACACGACAGCCACCATTGCCATAGTTATCATTATCAATATCATAATCATAGAATTTGTGTGGTTGAAAGGTTAAGAGCTCTCGCTCTTAAACTTCCGGTGTGCTGATGATGAAGTAGGCAGCTTTCTCTACCTATACCAGTTGGACTTAAATGTCTATTTCTCGTCTTTGACTTGGCTAGGTAAATCACAAGTACCACAGAAGTAGGAGTGGGTTGGCCTGATGGCGGGGAACACTGATAATAAGAAAAACCATCGATAAGCTCCGTGTTTTTGTCTCTACCATACCATGTGGCCAAGCCATCAAGACGGCTTCTCTGCCTTCCCCTTGTTCTTTTCCCTTCAATCTTGCCAGTTGTCACCAAGTTCTCTAATTTATTTCTTCTCATAACGTGTCCAAAACATTTTGACTGTCTACGTCTAATTTATCTAATCAGTTTTGGTTTTCATCTGTTTCTTGTAGGACTTGCTCATTGGTTTTTCTGTCTGTCCATGGTATTCTTTGCATTTTCTTCAGACACCCACATGTCCACTGCCATGAAATGTTTTTCAGCTTTCTTCAATATTGAGTTCCTATTTGATAAATCTGTTTATTCTCTCTTCCCCCCCCCCCCCCCCCATTCCAGTGAATCTTTTGCATTCTTATGCAACACATAAGCAAAGGCCCATACCTGGGTTTTCGTCTGATTGTTTAACATTCAAGTTTCATACACATCTGTTGATTTGGGGAAATAGTCATCATCAAGTGCCTGGCTGGCTGGAGAGGGCGATCATGCTTTTCCACAAACTGCGATCACCGAGGATCAATGTGTTGACTACCTTTCGTGCCATGTGGGTTGACTGAGAAGAATTTTCTCTCTTTGTCTTCCTGTATCTTTCTTTCCACAAATTTGTCTGGTTGTCACAACATGTTCCAGGTTTTTGTCGTCTCATAATGGGGCCAAAACAAGATGACTACTTTCAGTAATCTGAAATGATGAAGATAATACAGCAGACAGTTTACACGTATCAAAAGCCGCAAATCAAATATTCAGAACGCTTAAAATGTCACAATTATGAAGTCATTGCCATTGTAACATTTAAAAAAATCATCACTTTTGTGTGTAGTTTTTAATGTTATGCGTCCTGTATCTGTTTAACGAAAATTGTTTTAGACGTAGAGAGAACTTGACAACAATAAAATTATTATGTTACGACATGGATATATAAATTGAAGCTATGCCAAGAACCACGCAATCCTGACGTTGTTTAGAACTTCTGATTTTGCAGGAGTCCAGACATTGAACGACATTATTTCTGCCCAACCTTCAGATGTTACCAAGATATACTGAAGGTCACATTTGGAGATAAGGGTGACTTCTGAGCCATTGGTTGGTCTCCACGTCACCAGTGATTCTGTGCTAACCTGCAGAATAGGAAGGACAATAGTTTTATTTTATTGAATCATAATATTGTCTCATGAATCTTGTATGATGGAATGTCAGAAATGTTATCGAAAGAAAACTTATTGGTGGTTCGGTCATGTCCGTTTGAAATTGAGTGTCTAATCATCACACAAGCCGGCTCTGCGCGTAGGGGTATCACACAAGCCGGCTCTGCGCGTAGGGGTAACAATGCAATTCGTAATCTCGCATACCCCGTTCGAAATACAGCCTCGGGCGATATGAAAGCAAACCGCCTTGCGGTGGTTTCCATAAAATGGTGTGAATGCCGGTCGTTCATAAATCAATGGTAAACTACTGAATTTAAACTTGCCCAAGAGCCTCAATCAGCCAAAAGATACTGGAGTTGACTGCTACGTCCTGTAGAGGACATGCAATTAATTAACGTAATCCTGCATTTAGATACACAGATAACAGAACTAAAATTTAGATAGATCGTAAACAGCATTGGCATTTAGATAGATCGTAAACTACATTAACATTTAGATAAAACGTAAACTACATTGAAATTTGGATAGATCGTAAACAGAATTGACATTTGGATATACCGCAAATTAGCACTAGTATTTAAATGGATCGTAAACAGCAGTAGCAGTTAGATATATAAAAAATAGCATTGACATTTAAATACATCAGAAACAGTATTGACATTTACATACAGCGTAAACAGCATTGGCATTTAAATGCTTCAAAAACAGCATTGGCATTTAGATGCGTCAGAAACAGCATTGACATTAAGACTGACAAAAAACAGCATTGTCACTTTTATAGAAGTTGAGGTGTTGAGTTGAAGTTAAGAACGGACATCACTGCACTCAGGACATTCCCATACCTGATCATTCCCCTCGTTCAACAGCCAGAGAAGAGTCATACTACTAATCGTTCCCACCGCTATCTGATTAAAAGTTCTCCTGGTCTTCCCTCTCAGTTTTGAGATTCTTCCAGAACCCCTGCCGATCCCCCGCAATCTCATTCTTTCCACATATGGGTTCTCAATCTGTTCCTCCGCATTCTCCACCTGGTCCCACAAGCGCGCGACCACCTTCCCCTTGTCCATAGGCAAAATACCACCAAGAGGTGCATTCCCTGCTAGCCTAGTCAGCCTGTTCATTCCTCCGTACACCCGTTGACATTAAGATACATCATAAACAGCATGGACATATACATTAAAAACAGCAGTGACATCAAGATTTGCAGAAAAAGCATTTTCATTTAGATACATCAGAAATAGCATTGACATTTAGATACAACAGAAACAGCATTGAAATTAAGATAAACCAGAAACAACATTGACATCAAGAGTAACATTTCTATGACACAAAGTCGGTCCGTATCCTCTCTACAAGGTGGACGCACTGTTTTATGAGGGCTACAAAATGTTTGTGAGGTGGCCAACCGAAAGACAATCACCAGGTCTTCAATTACGTGTTAGTAACTGTTTTATGTTTATAAGTATTATTCTCTTAAATACTGTTAGTCGTCAGTAGTCAATCAGAGGTCGACTGTGGTCCCGGTTGGACGCGTCAAGACAGCGTTGCGGCAATGACACTTTCACAGTGCTGCCTTTGTGTAAAAGTTTTAGCAAGTGTTAATAGTCCGGTCTCTCTGGTCTAGAGGTTACATGACTTTCTCCGTAATCTCGTATACTCTCGTGAGTAACGTGACGTTTGCGCGAGAATTGGTAGCGGTTCTTTCCGCGTCGGCAACTTAAGGGGTATTGAGCCGGTCGCTGAGAAAGCAATGGCAAACTACTGAGCGTAATCTTGCCAAGAAATAAACAATCAGCTGAAAGATGCTGATGTTGACAGCGATGTCCTGTAAAGGTGTTTTTTTTTTCCGCGTTTCCATCCTGTTTCAGGATATTGCGGTCAACACCAGCATCTTTCAGCTGTATGTTGATTCCTAGGCAAGATTACGCTCATCAGCACGCCACGACTTTCTGAGCGACCGGCTCCATACTCTCATAAGTTACTGGCGCGACTCGAACCACTTCTAATTCTCGTGAGCTCACGTCAACCACGAGAGTATTCGGGGTTAACGGAGAAAGCTGCTAACCCTTCGGCCAGGGAGTCGGCCCTGTAAAGGATATGCGAAAAAAAAGTATTAATAGGCATTTTATTGCCACTGCGTATTTTGATTATAATCGGTGATGATGTTGAAGTGATAATAGAGAATGCGAAACGGTTCAGGTGTCTTGTGAAGTTTATATAGTTAGTTTTTTACTCTGTGACCCTAATGTGATAGTTGATGTAAAGTGAAAGAGAGGGTAAGCTACAAGTAGTCAGTGATCACATGAGCCATTACCCCTGGCAAACTCTAACGAGCCAAGTAAACACAAATATCATTATGGCGAGGATCAATGAACATACCACGTTTCTATGCCATGGCAATGTAGGTACGAGAAGCGAGTGGCGTTCATATCGTACCGGCACAGATCATAACTGTTAATGGTGCTTGTCCCGGGCAGGACGTTGCGATTTACCGCCCAACCCCAGGTTGATTTACTAGGGAAATTTACCTTCAGTAGTTTGACATTGCTTTATGAACGAGAAGTCACCATTGGAGTCCAAACGGACGCGTGTAGGAAATGATCCCGCTACCTCGTGTCAGCGTTCCGGAAGTTTAAGAGCTACAGCACTCTTGTCCATTCGGCCACTGTGAAGTCTTATTAACTAATAGTAATCAAAGCAAATGAAGGGCCCTTTATCTAGCCTTAAGGATCGGTCCGCATATGGTGCTAGTCCATGTTTTATAGACCATTCGGTACTCGCTGAGTGAAGGTGCAGGTGGTTAATCTCCATATTTTCAGATTAATGCTTTTGAGAAGATCAAAAGGATCAATGAGGCGCTTGCTTGTTAAGGACCATAAGCAAAAAGTAAAATTATTGAGACTTCCTGCAAAATAAAGATTAACATTCTTCAATACTAAAGAAGACAACGTAACAACGCTAGTTCGACACAGGGAGTATAAATAATTTTATAGTTTTCAAAAGTAACAAAATGTCACCTTTCCGTCGTCAGTAACCGAACTCATGTGGGTTTCAAGAAACCGTGACACTCCGGACTTGAGCCATTCGATCCAGATTCTAACATCACTGCCGGCAAGGACACCTGAGACGAGGTCTGACACGGAGCCTTCTGCTACGCTGTCATAAAGAACAGTGACATTATTTATTATTATGTTAGTTAATCTGCAAACAAAATTATAATGAAGACATAAACAATATATATTGTACAATTCCGGTACAATGGCGACAAAATGAAGCGTTACTTTTCGGAGGGACGCTATTTAGTGTTATCCCTTGGATTTCGTGTGATTTCCTATGGATTTCCTGTGAATAGTGTTTTCCTGTGGATTATGTGATGTTATTTTGTGTTCCTTTTATTGGAAGTTTTCAAAAGAAGCCACGGAAGGCAGGTGGTGGATGAAATTTTGAGGGCAGCCGACATATATTTGTGGGTCATGGCCTCGAGCTTCACGACGGCAGGCAGAGGAACTCTTCTTGAGTCAATGGCTGCGGTCTCCGACCAGTAAGGTCACTGCCATAGAGGAAAGCAACGGCAAACTACCTCTTTAAAAGTGCCTAGTATATCATGATTCGCTTAAAGACTGATCATCGCAAGACAAGGACAGAGACGTTAAAATTAGCAACTTGGAACGTTACGACGTTAAACGACGACTGAAAATTAGAGAACATAAAACAAGAAATTGAAAGGGAAAAAATTAATATTTTAGGTATGTGCGAAACGAGATGGACAGGTGCAGGCATCAAGATAGAAGAAGATTTCAAGATTATTTATTCTGGAGGTGAAGATCGTCATAGAGGAGTGGCAATTATTTTGGACCGGAAAACAGCAAAATCTGTTCAAGGATATTGGGCCGTGTCGGACAGAGTTCTACTAGTTAAATTAAGTGGCAGACCTTTTAGCATAAATATTATTCAAGTATATGCCCCAACAGGAGAATCCAGTGAAGATAGTGTAGAAGAATTTTATAATGACATAGAGTCTGCCTTAAAGACATGTAAAAATTCAGAAATAAACATCATAATAGGGGACTTCAATTCAAAAGTAGGAAATCAAGGGGATAGATACACAGTAGGAAACTATGGTTTAGGAGAGAGAAATGAAAGAGGATACAGACTCGTGGAGTGGGCAAAAGAACAGGAAATGATTGTAGGAAACACTTGGTTCAAGCAACACCCTAGAAGATTATGGACATGGAGGAGTCCTGATTGCAGGATTAGAAACCAGATTGACTACATTCTGATTAGCAGAAGATTTAGAAACGAATTAACACTAGCAAAAACAGTTTCCAGTGCTGATTGTTATAGTGACCACAGATTACTCACAGGAACATTGAGGATAAAGTTGAAGAAAGTCAAGTACATAAATCACAAATACTGAAGTATTGGAAAGATCAGGTTGTGTGACGGTGTGTTCCATGCTCAGTCTTCGTAGAATTAGACGGATAGGACACGTTAGGAGGATGGATGATGGTAGAATACCAAAGACAATCTTTTTTTGTGAATTACAAATGGGTATGAGATCTCAGGGTCGGCCTCTACTACGATACAAAGATGAGTGTAAGCGGGACATGATTGATTGTGGCATAACCGCTAACCACCATTATTCAGTTACCAAGAATGCATGCAAAAGAGAGGGGAATATATATATATATATATATATCAATTGACTGCACAAACTCAAACCGAAACCGAAAACTGAAAACGAACGCAAAATCAAAACTGAAAATTGAAAGATTGACAGATGACGTCAATTTTTGGAATTATTTCATCAGCCAAAGCTCAGGAGATCATTGGATAGAAACAGACACGTGACAACGCCTCCGCTAGGACGCCTGCTTAGAATATGTTAATCGCGCACTTCCACTGCAGACAGCTTGACGAGCAGACGCAAAAGCTGGTGTGACCGAATTTTCAAACAAGAACGGCAGAATGTCTGAATCCGAGTGAATTCTTGGTGGCAACCAATTGGCCAACCAACCAACCCAGACCAGAAAGAGGGAAGAGAGAGAAAGAGATGAACCACACTTGAGATGGAAGATGACTAAGCCATGAGCAGAGTATGGGAAGCTTTCAGAGAAGCTACACGGGCAGAACTGAAGTGGATTCATCAGACAATGGACCGAGGCTTATCCTAATCTCCCAATCACAAGGTTACATTTCTCTAAGGAACACACAACACCCATTTCAGGAACAGATACCTAAATGTTGAATTATCATCTCCACACTTATAATGTACAACATTTAAATGTTTACAATGTTTCCACACTTGTTGACATAGTATTCATTGATGTTTATTCGTTGATTGACTGTGAACTTGGGCCTGTATGTCATTTTCTATGTTATCCTGTGTAAACCTTAACAGAAAATGTATGTAACAGGCCAGAGGACACAGGCCAGTCAATAAATTATGAACCTTAACTGACCTTATGTTGATTTGTCAGTCAACCCTATCTGTTATTCTCCATCTTATGTGTGTAAAACATGTGTCAATGTCTACTGGAATTTGTTAAATGTGTAATTGTCAAAACAAATCCACTCATGATGAATTACTGAATTGGGGAGAGAAGACTCTAGGTCTATCAACTGCTCAACATCCATGCTTTCTTAACATAAATCAGGCTGAGAGAATTCTCCAGACTTTCCTCAGAATTGATAAAAAGGGGGCTCAAGAGCTAAAAGAATCCTTGGAGAAGGGGCAGAATCCCAGTTAGTATTTACTATTCTCACCAGGGCGATAATCTATATCTCCTAGACTAAATTAATAAGACGACGCCTGCAGATAACTCGAGGGTCATATTCTGGGGTTATTGAAGATAGAAGAGGATGGGGCCCAACTTCTTTAGTTAGAAATGGGGCATGCACTACAGTGATCTCCCAGTCCCTTCAGAATATATGACATATTAGGAAGGCTGCGTCCCGGATGGTTCCCAGGGAATAAAATGAGTTAAACAGTGCACATCGTGTGTAATTAAATAATTACATAAAACATTAACACAAATATCTTTAGATCAAGTATTGTCATTTTTGATAAACTTAATTAATTGACAACATGTAGGTTGTAAATCATTAATCACACATAGATATAATCTCTGTTACCTGAATAATGTGTTTTCAGGTTAATAAGATCACATCTTGATTTCAATATAGTGTGTGAATCTACTGTCCTAACACTACTTCTCTTCCAGAGAAGGTGTTCTTTTCCTGAGGAGTCTGAACTTACACCATTTTACCAACTACCGGAAAATCTTATCCGGAGGGAAATCTCTGTCTAATTTCAGATTCTTTTCTTTTACTAGGGATTAATTCTGGTTACTTCAATGCCTGCTGTCTTTGGCTTTTCCAGCATTGACAGACAGACATAACATAAAGTGTTAAATATTGTGCATGCTTTGCTGTATATTTGCAGATCCAGGGACTGACAAGCTTACGCGGATCAGACCTAACTGCACTTATATTCTTTTAGGTAGAGCAAACAAAGCAATAAATTCTAGGCATGGCGGAAACTGCTAAGTTTAGGGCCCAAATAATGGAAACAGGTAGGAGAATGCGGGTTAGATGGCCCTGCACTAGCTAACTATGTTTCAGACGCATTCGACAGAAGAGAAAGGCTTCAAGCCGAACTGCCCTCAAAGAAAAACACATTCAGGCTGAATTAGCTGAGAAGGAAAAACACCTTCAGACTGAATTAGCTGAGAAGGAAAAACACCTTCAGGCTGAATTAGCTGAGAGGGAAAAACACCTTCAGGCTCAATTAGCTGAGAGGGAAAAAAGACTTCAAGCAGAATTGGAGGAGTTGAAGAGAATGGAAACTGAATTGGAGATCCGAAGACTAGAGGGAGGGAGTGCCCCCACACCCTCAACCTCATCAGGGTTGCCAGTGACAGAACCACATTCGAATGTCTCCCACCTTAATTCCGGGGCTATGTCGGTTCCTCTTGAACCATTCAATGACCGCCTAGAAAACATCATCATCTTGGCAGAGAGATTTGAAAAATCTCAGAAGGAGATGGGAGGTAAGGGACGTTCGAAAAATACCCCCTCTCAAGATAAAACTCCAAAGCCAAAAGAGGGTGAAAACACTTTATCCACCAAGAAAAATGGGAAATCCAAGAAAAACACTCAAAACACAGCCCAAACAGCGCCGAAGGAGGAAAAACCATTCTGCACCCATTGCAAAATTAGAGGTCACACATTTCAGAACTGCAGGACGAAGCCATCTCCACATACAGCGGCCTGTTTGGCCAACCGAAAAGAGAAAAGAGTGAGCACTGGTGAAACGTCAAAACAGACACCTCATCAAGACACATCATCTCGTATTCCGGTTGTAGAATCCATCTTGCTAAATGGATTCAAAACGACCTGTCTATATGATACTGTGTTATCGTATGACTGTTTTGTTTCATCATTCTTAGTTCACCCTAAACAGGTGACAGAGGAAATAGTGGAATTACAGGAACCACTGAAGAGTTCAACAAATATGTCTCTTCTAGTGGCAAAAGTGAACATAGCCTCGCGGTATGTCACTGGGACAATCAAGGCAGCAGTCTTGGACGATCCGATATATCCCGTAATCCTCGGCTGTAGATTTATCGTTCTAGGAGAACCTGTTCAACCTGTGGCGATGGCGACAATGACCACTCGATCCCAGGCGAAAAAGACTCCAAAAACAACTACGCCAATCCCTCGACCGGAGGAACTGAAGAAGGCACAAGAGGCCGACAGCACCTTGGATCCCTGCTTCAGAAAACTGCAAACATCACATTTACCTCTAAGTAAAGGTGATCTGTTCATGAAGTCAGCACTTCTTTACAGAAAAGCAGGACGAGCTGGACAAGAGTTTAACCAACTTGTTGTACCAACTCCATACAGGCCCCAGATCTTGGAAATGGGTCATAGTCTACCATTCAGTGGGCATATGGGTATCAACGCTACTACACAGCGGATTGCGACTCACTACTTTTGGCCAGGGATGAACTCAGAAATACAACGGTTTGTAAAATCATGTCCACAGTGTCAGAAAGTATCACCAAAAACACCGGACACCACCGGCAATGTTGGGTTAATCGCCCTTCACTGGAATTCCATTTGAGAAAGTGGCGGTAGACATAGTCGGACCTCTCTCAGCAACGAAGAGGCGAAACCGATTCATATTAACGCTTGTGGACACAACAATCCATGTGGGCCGAAGCAGTTTCTATGCCCAGCTGTGACTCCAAACACGTCGCTGATGCATTATTAGGAATATTCACACGTCTAGGATTCCCACAAAGGATCTTGACGGACAACGGTTCACAGTTTCGTGGTAAGCTCATGGAAGAGACCTTCAGACCTTTTCATGCACGCCATATCTTCAGTTCACCATATCACCCTCAGTCAAAAGGACTTCTGGAAAGGTGGAACGGGACATTGATTAGTATCCTGCGCAAAATTGCCCAGGAGAAGACAGAGGATTGGGACTTGTATTTACCCGCAGCTTTATTCGCTTACAGGGAAGTACCCCATCACTCAACAAGTTTTGCTCCAGCCACACTGTTGTTTGGACGACCGATCAAAGGACCACTTGAGGCGTTACTTCGAACCTGGACCGATAATACTACAGATGATACAGTCGTGACTGCATCTGCATATGTTTCCGAGTTGAAAAATCGTTTACAACAGTCTTAGACTTGTAAAAAACACATATTGGAAACAACAAGCTGCCATAAGAGTTGATAATGAAGTAAGCCAATATCAGCCTATTAAAAGGGGTGTGAGACAGGGATGTGTAATGTCTCCAGATCTGTTTTCCCTGTACAGTGAAAGTATTTTCAGAAATATTGAAGATATGGAAGGAATCAACATTGGGGGACGATGCATCAATAACATTAGATATGCAGATGATACAGTCTTGATTGCAGACAATGAACAGGACCTGCAAAATTTAGTAGATGCGATTGTTACACACAGTGAACAACTAGGGTTAGAATTAAATTGTAAAAAGACACAGATTATGGTCGTCACTAGGATGGACGAAATACCACAATGTAATATACAAGTAAATGGGAATATTCTTCAACAAGTGAGCAGGTACAATAATCTCGGAACAGTAATAACATCTGATGGGAGATGCCTTGAAGAGATTATAACAAGAATCGCCATGGCAAAAGTAGCCTTTAGCAAGATGAAAAACATATTGACCAATAAAAAGATGTCAATTGAAACGAGAAAAAGAGTGTTGAGATGCTACATTGAACCTGTACTTTTATATGGATGTGAAGCGTGGACAATGAGCAGTAAGGCTGAAAAACATCTGATGGCTGTAGAGAAGTGGTTTCTGAGGAAAATGCAAAGAATACCATGGACAGCCAGAAAGACCAATGAACAAGTCCTTCAAGAAACAAATGAAGATCGTAAATTGATTAGAGAAATTAGACGTAGACAGTCAATTTTTGGGGCATGTTATGAGAAGAAATGGATTGGAGAATTTGGTGACAACTGGTAAGATCGATGGGAACAGACCAAGGGGAAGACCAAGAAGCAAGTACCTGGATGGCTTGGCCTTGTGGCATGGTCGAGACAGAAACACGGAGCTGATCCACGACTCTGGTGATCGAGTGAGATGGCAGAACATGACCGCCCACGCTTACTGGCATGGCACATGATGGATGGATGGAACACAGTTGGAAACAAGCTGAATGTCAATCTACGTCAAGCCAGACGAAGAATTGCTCGTAATTTCAACCGCAAGGCAAAGGATAGAGATTTAGAGGTAGGAGAGAAGGTGATGTTGCTGCTTCCAACCAGTCAGAATAAACTGCAAATAGGATGGAGAGGACCTTATGTAGTGACGGAGAAGATCTCACGTACCAACTACAGAATTTCAGTCAAAGGCAAGATGAAAGTATTTCACATATACCTCTTGAAGAAATATCATGAAAGACCCTCAACCACCGAACCTGCACATATGATGGCCATGAGTGTGGCTACTGAAGTCGAAGAAGGGTCAACAATGGGAGTCGAGTACCCACTGCAAGCCAAAGAGACCTTTAAGGATGTGGAAATCAATCCCAACTTAACAAAGGATCAGCAAAAGCAGATTAGGGAACTTATGGCAAAGTATGCAGAAGTACTTACTGATAAGCCAGGAAAAACTGATTTGGAGGAATTTGACATGAAGTTAAATGACACAGTGCCTGTGCGAGTCAAGACTTACTCAATTCCTTATGCAAAGCAAAAGACTTTAGAGGAAGAAATACAACAGCTGCTCACCGCAGGAATAATCTCACCATATGAATCACCTTACAGTGCCAGCGTCGTTTTATTGAGAAAGCCAAGTGGAGAACATAGATTGTGCATCGATTATCGACAGCTCAATGCTATTACTAATTTCCAAGCAGAACCTCTGCCTGATCAGAATAAACTCTTCACAGCACTCAACCGAGCTAAGTACTTTATTAGGATTGATCTCAGTAAGGGATATTATCAGATTCCTGTAAAACCGGAAGTTAGACCATGGTTAGCTTTCAGCACGCCTGGAGGACACTATGAGTTCAACGTTCTTCCATTCGGATTAAGCAATGCTTCCAGCGTTTTTACACGTATGATGAGAAAATTACTTGACCCACTACAGCATCCAGACATCAGTCACTTCATGGATGACATCCTGTTCGCAACTGAAACATTTGAAGAGCATGTAGAAACACTGCATCTTTTGTTCAGGCGCCTCAGAGAAACTGGATTGACGGCTAGACCAAAGAAGTGTCAAATAGGATTCCAAGAATTGGACTTTCTAGGTCATAAGATATCTCATGGACTGATCACTCCACAAGAGGGAAATGTGGACAAACTCCAGAGAGCACCTCGTCCAAAAACAAAGAAGGATGTAAGATCATTTGTATCCTTATGTGGATTCTATCAAAGATACATCAAGGACTTCAACACTCTGTCAGCACCTTTAACGGATCTTACCAAAAAGGGGAAACCAGAGAAAGTCAATTGGTCAGCTGACTGTGAGAGAGCTTTCACAGCACTAAAGCAGGCATTAACTGCTCATCCAGTCTTACATCTACCAGACCTCGACCAACCATTCGTGCTGCGCACCGATGCCAGTAACATAGGAATTGGGGCAACGTTGTTGCAGAGAAAGGGAGATGTACCATCAGAGCTATTCCCGGTAGCCTATGCTAGCAGGAAAATTAAATGCAGCAGAGAGGAATTACAGTACTATCGAGAGAGAATGTCTTGCGCTCGTATGGAGTGTACAGAAGTTTCAAGCATACCTATATGGCAAACACTTCACAGTGCAATGTGACCATCAACCACTCATGTTTCTCGCAGCATCCAAGACTCTGAATGCCCGACTTATGAGGTGGTCGCTGCTTCTTCAACCCTACTCGTTCCAGATTGAATACGTTCCTGGGAAGATGAATGTGGGAGCGGACTTCCTGAGTCGACACCCAGTGCCTGATGAACCAGGTCAATCAGATGCAGAAGAGAAATACAGGGGAGGAATACACGGGACAAGTTTGATAACTGAAAATGCTGGAAACATAGTTACATACCGTAGAACAATCTGGGGTGGGGCCATGTGGCATAACCGCTAACCACCATTATTCAGTTACCAAGAATGCACGCAAAAGAGAGGGGAAATATATATACAATTGAATGCACAAACTCAAACCGAAACAAAAACTGAAAAACGAACGCAAAATCAAAACTGAAAATGAAAGATTGACAGATGACGTCAATTCTTGGAAATATTTCATCAGCCAAAGCTCAGGAGATCATTGGATAGAAACAGACACGTGACAACGCCTCCGCTAGGACGCCTGCTTAGAATATGTTAATCGCGCACTTCCACTGCAGACAGCTTGACGAGCAGACGCAAAAGCTGGTGTGACCGAATTTTCAAACAAGAACGGCAGAATGTCTGAATCCGAGTGAATTCTTGGTGGCAACCAACTGGCCAACCAACCAACCCAGACCAGAAAGAGGGAAGAGAGAGAAAGAGATGAACCACACGTGAGATGGAAGATGACTAAGCCATGAGCAGAGTATGGGAAGCCTTCAGAGAAGCTACACGGGCAGAACTGAAGTGGATCCATCAGACAATGGACCGAGGCTTATCCTAATCTCCCAATCACAAGGTTACATTTCTCTAAGGAACACACAACACCCATTTCAGGAACAGATACCTAAATGTTGAATTATCATCTCCACACTTATAATGTACAACATTTAAATGTTTACAATGTTTCCACACTTGTTGACATAGTATTCATTGATGTTTATTTGTTGATTGACTGTAAACTTGGGCCTATATGCCATTTTCTATGTTATCCTGTGTAAACCACAACAGAAAATGTATGTAACAGGCCAGAGGACACAGGCCAGTCAATAAATGATGAACCTTAACTGACCTTATGTTGATTTGTCAGTCAAACCTATCTGTTGATTCTCCATCTTATGTGTGTAAAACATGTGTCAATGTCTACTGGAATTTGTTAAATGTGTAATTGTCAAAACAAATCCACTCATGATGAATTACTAAATTGGGGAGAGAAGACTCTAGGTCTATCAACTGCTCAACATCCATGCTTTCTTAACATAAATCAGGCTGAGAGAATTCTCCAGACTTTCCTCAGAATTGATAAAAAGGGGGCTCAAGAGCTAAAAGAATCCTTGGAGAAGGGGCAGAATCCCAGTTAGTATTTACTATTCTCACCAGGGCCATAATCTATATCTCCTAGACTAAATTAATAAGACGAGGCCTGCAGATAACTCGAGGGTCATATTCTGGGGTTATTGAAGATAGAAGAGGATGGGGCCCAACTTCTTTGGTTAGAAATGGGGCATGCACTACAGTGATCTCCCAGTCCCTTCAGAATATATGACATTGATACAGGCATTGATAATGCACATTGGGAGCAAGTCGCCGCTGAACGTGTTGCATGGAGGGCAACTATCAGAAATGTTATAAAAGGGAGAAATATTTGCAGATAAAGCATACACAGAGCGTGAGAGAAGTAAGATGGTACTTGATGGTTAAAATGACCATGTTTTCACATGCATCCATGTGGACGAACATTAACAGCACGAATTGGCTTTATCAGCCACATTCGCCACCGCCATGGGTTATAGTTATTAAGCCTTTCTGAAGCACAAATGTACCAAATTATCGTCTGTCACACGGAAAGGTGCCAATGAACATTTTTTCTCTGCTGTTATCGAGGTACCCAAATATTTAAATACATTGGATTGTTTCAGACTAGTTCCATTCAATTTGACGATGTATTTGCGTATTTGTAAATACTGTTACTGTTTTTATCTGTTCGGACTAAACCGTTATTTTGACTTTCTGTTGGAATTACGAGTATGCTTCACCATGAAAACCTTAGAAGCGTGTTAGAATTACAATAACGATGTCATACTCTTGTAACCTGCCAATATTGGTGTTAAGAATGTCAAAAGTGTTAAGCACGTGACATCACGGTGAAGACGAATATCATGACGTCATAAGGACAGTTTAAAGATGCCCGCCCCACTTTTGACAGGCAGCAAAGAGGAACAGCGTTTTTATTTTATTAGTAAATGGGGTAAAACCTATAGAAATGTATTGGCGAATGAAGGTCCATTACTGTGATGCTTGTATGTCATTCCAGCAAGTGTATGAGTGGAGTAGGAAGTTTCAAAACGATGTGACTTCTGTGACAGACTGTTCATGACCGGGTCAGGCACACAGAGTAGTGACCAAAGAAATTTTTTTCTATTACATGAATCAAACACTTTATCGGCGCTGGAGAACTTGCATTGAACGCAGTGGTGACGGAACCAAAAGATTATAAATTTGTTCTATCCTTTTCAGAATATTTTAAAACATAATTTAAGTTTTTATTTGAAGTTTACTCGTATATCTATTATTAATTGTAACTTCGCTTCATTTTCAGCGACCCAAAACCATGCCATTAGTATAACCCAGGTTATTTACATAAGCATAGCATATGTTGTTACATTGGTATAACTCAGGTTATTTACATTAGCATAATTTAGGTTATTTACATTAGCGTAACTCATGTGGTTTACATTATCAACTTCGCAGAAACAAATATGGCGTGATTCGAGTTTTATAAGCTCGAATTGTTATTTATTCTCCACTCATCTCTTCTATGTCTCACTCCTCTGCCTCTCTCTCTCTCTCTCTCTCTCTCTCTCTCTTCTCTCTCTCTCTCTCTCTCTCTCTCTCTCTCTCTCTCTCTCTCTCTCTCTCTCTCTCTCTCTCTCTCTCTAAATTGCATACTGTTGTGGCTGACTAAGAGTTATCATATATCATATAACTGATACATGGATGAAATAATGTATGAAGCAGAGAGATGGGAACAGCAGCATGTTAGACGGACCTGCGTGTCCAATTCTTACACTTCGAAAATAAAGTTCGTTCGTTCGAACGTTCTCTCTCCATCTCTGTCTGTCTGTCTGTCTGTCTGTCTGTCTGTCTGTCTGTCTGTCCGTCTGTCCGTCTGTCCGTCTGTCCGTCTGTCCGTCTGTCCGTCTGTCCGTCCGTCCGTCCGTCCGTCCGTCGGTCAATCGGTCGGTCCGTCCGTCCGTCCGTCCGTCCGTCCGTCTGTCTGTCTGTCTGTCTGTCTGTCTGTCTGTCTGTCTGTCTGTCTGTCTGTCTGTCTGTCTGTCTGTAGCTCTCACTCTATATCTCTCTTCATTTCTCTATCTCCCTGTGGTGTGTGTGTTTGTTTGTGTGTGTGTGTGTGTGTGTGTGTGTTGTGTTGTGTGTGCCTGTGGGTGATGAAGGGATTAGGGATCTGACTGTAACGTAATTACATTTACCTTAATTCAGATTAACCCAGCGAGCTAGAATTGTTCCAGTACATAGAAGAAACAAACTCACCATAAAACATGTGTTGCACTCACCTTGAGTTGGAAAAGACAACAAACACCTTTTTCCATTTCCGG
Source organism: Cepaea nemoralis (assembly GCA_014155875.1). Classification (NCBI taxonomy): domain Eukaryota; kingdom Metazoa; phylum Mollusca; class Gastropoda; order Stylommatophora; family Helicidae; genus Cepaea; species Cepaea nemoralis. The sequence continues at coordinate 230,399 of JACEFZ010020903.1, read as the reverse complement.
GAATCGAGAAACCAGACAACCTTCTCAGAGATGCGATACTTGTCTCGCGCGATGACCACCTCCCCCTCGATCTGGTGAGTGCATGATTCATACATGGACGAGGACGTCACTAAACTTCGGACACCGTATAGCGATGAACTGTCAACCGTGTCATTTTGTGCGAGAAACGGTGCCAACAAAAATGTGAAGCCATCCCCAGTCTGTATCACCTCAAGAACCTGATGATAAGTGGTACCTATCTTGATTCTCACGTTCTTGCCCAGTCTTAATTCAGTTCCTAGCATGTTCCAGTCCGTAAGCAATGAAGCTTTGCTGTACTTGCCTGCATCGACTGTCGTCCAACAAGGATTTAAGTAGCTGACTCTTTTGGCACCACCAGAACTGATGCCACTAACACTTCCGGCATGCATTTGGGAATCAGCCCTGACGGTTTGGACTCCTAACACGTATATCACGTTCCTCATCTCTGGAGGAATACCGAAATGACCGCCCTTCATATTCATAGGCAGCAACCTGTCTGCTAGCTGAGCTGCCACGATGCCTTTCTCGCTATTCACATTGGTCCACGTAGAGGAATCCAACTCATAACCATCGTTTAAATCGTCTGCCATAAGCTCCCAATCATTCGGCATTTGCCGCTGGACTGTAAAACGCATCTCTTCAGGGGCAACAAAGGAGAAATCTACTTGATAATTATTCTGGCTATAGGATCTTGAAGTTGCATTTAAGCTGAGTAATTCGTAATTCCCGCTAGTCAAAATTTGGATAAACTGCCGACGTGGTTTTTCTGCGAATCTATTCCAAGATGCCTTCTCTAGGAACATATAAGTCAGTAAATACCAATAGCCAGATGCCTGGTTGTTGCCTGCATCCATGGCAGACATGACAGAATTCACGTGTAATAAATTGTTCCGAAACACCAGTTTTGGTGTAGCTCTGGAGAAACTCTCTACCAGACTGCTATATAGATGCAGGGTTCTCTTTGCTGTGACTACCTTTGCAATCTCAATCCATTTGGCGTGACAGAAAGGTGGGTTAGTGTATTCACATGCCTGGCCTGCAAAGGGAGAGATGAGATGCATTGTGGGAATGTTAGTTTATTGGGAATATTCATTAGTTAAGCACTTATCCATACGTTCATGTGACTATATACAAGCATATATATACACATACACACATACCCATACTGGCAAGCAAGCAGATAGACAGACAGACAGAGAGAGGCATGCATGCACAAATACAGACAGACAGAGGGAGGGATTGATTGAAAGACAAATAGACAGACAGACGGATAGATAGAGACAGGCAGAATATATCAAGTGTCAATCGGTCTACAAATACAAGGCTAACACAGATATACAGACGGGCAGGCAGGCAGGCAGGCAGGCAGACAGGCAGACAGACAGACAGACAGACAGACAGACAAACAGACAGACAGACAGACAGACAGACAGACAGACAGACAGACAGACAGACAGACAGACAGACAGACAGACAGACAGAGCCAAACAGATACAGACAGACTAATAGACATACAACAAGTACAAACTGGTCTACAAATACAGAGCTACCACTATATCTTTATCCTACCTCAGAAGGTTAAAATGGATTCTTTACTCAATTACTACAACCTATATCTTAACATTGCAAAAACAAAGATAATGCATACAGGTAAAACTAATATGGAGAAAGAAATATATTTTAATCAGGAAAAAATTGGAGGTGGTGGAACATTTCGTATATCTTGGGTCATTAATTACCAACAATGGTGTCACAATGAAAGAAATTAAAAAACGAATGACTATTGCTCTTCAAAAATTAAAACAATTGAATAAATTGTGGTGTGGCACAGCCAGACCTACAAAACTTTGATTTCTCAGAGCATGTATCTTTCCCATTGCAACATACGCCTGTGAGACCTGGACACTTACTAAGCTCGCTGAACAGCACATAAATGCCTATGAATATAAATGTTATAGACTGCTTCTAAGAATATCTTGGATACAGAAAAGAACTAATCAATCCATACGACAAGATCTGAATATTGAAGAAGATTGGCTACTAAAGACAATAAAACAAATAAAATTGAAATATCTTGGTCACTTGAAACGTCATGAAAGTTTGGAGAGCAGGCGGATAAATCCGCTGCACCACTTTGTGGGGTATCGGTGCATAAGGCAGATGCGATCGGGACCCTTTGGAATCGTGCGTATAGTGCAGAAGAATAGATAGATCATTACGGCTTGGAGAGAATAGTGCTGCATGGAGTGACCGGGGGGTCTGGCGGACACTCAGGACTAGAGAAAAGACTAGATAGACACATAATCAGACTGCTACTGGTAAAATTGATATTGGGACTATTCGCTGGCTGTTGCAGATGAGGACAGAGAACATATGTGAAAGTCCCGAGTGCTGTGATGTCGGTTCTTGACTCACTCAACTCATCTCCTCTACAGGTTTATGCTATTCCATTGGCAACATAAAGCTCAGATGAAGCCACCACGTTGCTTGCTTGTCGTTACAAAAGTTTGCAAACCTGGGCACACAAATCATCACTTCCCGCCCTATAAGACACTAATAAGCCAGTAACAAAGAATGAGGATTTGAACAAAGCACTTACCAGTAAATCCCTCTTGACATACACACACACCCTGGTAAAGAATCCCCTGGTTCAGACACGGATTAACATTGAGAGCTGTACAGAGTTTTGAGTCCGAAACGTCAAGTGTATTTAAAGAATCGGGTAGCGCGGCAGACATCTTGGTGCAAGTAGCAAATCCTGCAAGGAACTCCTGATACACGGCCAGTTCACAGTTAATATCCATCATACATCGTCTGACACAGTCCAGTCTACCTCGACCATTCTTCGGGGATCCAAGAACATCGCGTCTGTTTATGACTTCCGGAGAACACGGTCCAGATTTAGCTGTATGACTGAAAACCGAGCTAGGTAATCGTTTTGAACTAACTTGGGTCAACAAATGCAACATAGGCAATATAAGTCTCCAAATTCTGACAGGTGTCATCATGTTTACATTAAACATAACGTCTGTAAGGTCTGTTTACTGTGTATTTATTTAAAACCGCAGCCAACACTAAACACATTCATTTACTAAACATTCAAGATAAAATATACGCGGTGTGAAAGGTTGAAAGATTTTGAGAAACTGAAATCATAATTGTTAAAAATGGGCAGATATACTTGTAATTAGGGGATGCAAGCCATAACATGATTAGAACATTTAATGGTTACAGAATTAGGATCACAGAGCACTGGATATAGATCAAATTACGATCACGTTGTCGATAACACCACACTCCCGTAACGGTACATAATTCCAGTATTTATTATAGTAAACGCAAGTGTATGTATGATGAAGCTAAACATTACAGCCACTTAGCTGACGAATGCCACGTGCTCAAGCTACGAAATAATAAATATTTGAACTGGTATTTAAATATTGACAGTTCTATTCTGGTCATTGTAGAAGAAGTGTAGCAGACAGTGAATTAAAGACGACGATGCACGTCTGTGTCCTCGTTTGCATGGTCCTCAAATATTGGCAGCAAATTTCATAATTGATTCGATTGTCATTGTTTAGTATTTATTGAATTTACTGTTGAGGTGGACATTTGTCTTCGATTAACATTAATGCATTTGACAAGATGAAGATTGTTCTCGCCAATTTATCTGTGTCAGTCGGGGTGAGGTATTTGGAGTTATATTGAGCCAATCCTGATGTACGTAAGCGAATCATGGGCATTTAGTAGACTAATAAGTAATTATGTGGAAGTTGATGAGAAGTGGTTTTATAGAAGAATGATGACAACACGGCAGGTTGTGAGAACAAGCAATAAAGATTCTCTTGACAGAAGTTAACTCACAACGTGGCGAAGTGGTCAAGCCGTTTGACTCGGGCTCCGAAGGTTGTGGGTTCGATTCCGGGCCGCGTCCTTCGGTTCACGAGTGAAATTTTTCGGAGACTCCTGTGGGTCGTCGCTAGAGCTACCGAGTTTGTGCTTTGTGCGACGCTTTCCGCGCTGCTGAAAGAGACTGTGCCATTTGGGATTAATAACCCGGTGCAATGAAGTCGACCCTGTGGACTTTTAAGCGACTTTAATCCACAAGCTATGGTCGTGTCATGAGAAGAGGGAAGCTGGAGTATGTCTTCACACCGTGAAGGTTGCATGGCCAGAGAGGCAGAGGCGACCGAGAGAAGATGTTGGACAGTTTGACATCATGGCATGGAGAAAGGTCGGTATGCGAAATGAATGGCAGCACAAGAGACAGAGGGCTGTGGACAGACATGATCACCAACGCCACACGGCATGGACTATAAGAGCATTAAAAGACATAAAAGGGTGGCCTACTGAAAGCGTCGCACAAAGCACGAACTCCGTAGCTACAGAGGCGACCACCGGAAGTCTCCCATAAAAAATGCACTCGTGGGCTGACAGACATAGCCCGAAATCACACCCACAACCTTCGGAGTGGGAGGAAAACGGCGTGACCACTTCGCCACGGAGATTGTATTGGTAAATGGTTTGAAATATTATTCAGGGTATAGTGATAACAGTCCGTGGTATGTGCGCGCGCGCGCAGTGATAGATAAATATTTAGTCAGGGCATATTGGCAGACAGGGATATATATATATATATATATATATATATATATATATATATATATATATATATATATATATATATATATATATATATATATTATATATATATATATCTATTATATTATAAAACAAAAGTGTATGTATGTAATATGTGTGTATGTAGTATATGTATGTATGGTAAATATGTATGTCCTTTATTTGTTCGCGAACGGCCCATCCGATTGAGATGAAATTTTCTACACGCCTTCCTTTCATTCCAGAGCTGTCAACTGTCATAGTTTTTTTTCTTCTTCCTCCTCCTCCCTCCTCCCCCTCCCAAAATACGTACGTAAATATATGATGATGATGATGAAAGAATCCCCGAACCAAAACGCTAGGGAAAGGGAAGAAAATGACGTGACTACACAGAATCGTCACACGGCAATCATCATCATCAAGTGCCGTGCCGGCTGGCGTAGGCGTTCATGGCTCTCTGTAGATCTCAGTCTTTGTTTTTTTTAATCAACTCTGCTGCTGATATTCCTCCATGCCACGGCAATATCAATAACAATTCATCTTTTTATGTGTAAGGAAGTTATCTACAGTCGTGTAGAAGGGAAGAACTAGACGAGTATGAATTCGGAATGGCGAACTCTCTCCCCCTCTCTTCTCCTCCCTCTACCTCCTCCCTCCACCCTTCTCCTCTTCCTCCTCCCTCTCATCCCTCTCCCTCCTACCTCCTCCTTCTCCCTCTTCCTTCTCCCTCTTCCTCTCCCCTTCTCCTCCATCCTCCTCCCTCCTACTCCCTCCGCCTCCTCCCCCCTCCTCCCTCATCTTCCCTCCTCCTCCCTCTCCCTCCTCATCCCTCCTCCTCCTGCCTCCCTCCTCCTCCTGCCTCCTTCTCCCTCATCATCCTCCCTCCTCCTTCTCCCTTCTTCTCCCTCTTCCCTCTTCCTCCTCCTACCTCCTCCCTCCTCCTCCTCCCTCCACCCTCCTCCTCCCTTCTCCTCCTCTTCCTCCTCCCTTTCGTTCCTCCTCCTCCTCCCTCTACCTCCTCCTTCCTCTCCCTCCTTCCTCCTCCTCCTTCCTTCTTCTCCCTCCTCCTCCTCTTCCCTCCTCCTTCCTCCTCCTCCTCTCCTCCTCCTTACTCCTCCTCCTCCCTCCTCCTCCCTCTACCATCCTCCCTCCTCCTCCCTTCACATTCCTCCCCCTCCCTCCTCCTCATCCCTCCTCCTCCCTCCTCCTCATCCCTCCTCCTCCCTTCTCCTCCTCCCTCCTCCTCCTCCCTCTACCTCCTCCTCCCTTCACATTCCTCCTCCTCCCTCTTCCTCCTCCTCCCTCCTCCTCCTCCTCCCTCCTCCTCCTTCTTCCTCCCTCCTCCTCCTCCTCCCTCCTCCCCTCCTCCTTCCTCCTCCTCCCTCTCCTCCTCCTCACTCCTCCTCCTCCCTCCTCCTCCTCATTCTACCTCCTCCCTCCTCCTCCCTCCTCCTCCCTTCACATTCCTCCTCCTCCCTCTTCCTCCTCCTCCTCCCTCCTCCTCCCTCCTCCTCCTCCTCCTCCTCATCACTCCTCCTCCCTCCTCCTCCTTCTTCCTCCCTCCTCCTCCCTCCTCCCCCTCCTCCTTCCTCCTCCTCCCTCTCCGCCTCCTCCCTCCTCCTCCTCCCTCCTCCTCCTCCTCCTCCCTCCTCCTCCCTCTACCTCCTCCTCCTCCTCCTCCCTCTACCTCCTCCCCCTCCTCCCTTCACATTCCTCCTCCTCCCTCTTCCTCCTCCTCCCTCCTCCTCTCTCCGCCTCCCTCCTCCTCCTCTTCCCTCTACCTCCTCCCTCCTCCTCCTTCACATTCCTCCTCCTCCCTCCTCCTCCTCCCCTCCTCCTCTTCCCTCCTCCTCCTCCCCCTCCTTCTCCTCCTTCTCCCTCCTCCTTCTCCCTCTTCCTCCTCCCTCTTCCTTCTCCTCCTTCTCCCTCCTCCTTCTCCCTCCGCCTCCTCCCTCTTCCTTCTCCCTCCGCCTCCTCCCTCCTCCTACTCTCTCCTCCTCCTCCCTCCTCCTCCCTCTCCCTCCTCCTCCCTATCCTCCTCCTGCTCCCTTCTCCTCCTGCGTTCTCCTCCTCCCTCCTTCTCCCTCCTCCTCCCTCTTCCTCCTCCCTCCTCCTCGCCTCCTCCTCCACCCTACTCCTCCCTCCTCCTCCTAATCCCTCCTCCTCCCTCCTCCTCCTCCCTCTACCTCCTCCCCCCTCCTCCCTTCACATTCCTCCTCCTCCCTCTTCCTCCTCCTCCCTCCTCCTCTCTCCGCCTCCCTCCTCCTCCTCCTCCCTCTACCTCCTCCCTCCTCCTCCCTTCACATTCCTCCTCCTCCCTCCTCCTCCTCCCCTCCTCCTCTTCCCTCCTCCTCCCCCTCCTTCTCCTCCTTCTCCCTCCTCCTTCTCCCTCTTCCTCCTCCCTCTTCCTTCTCCCTCCGCCTCCTCCCTCCTCCTACTCTCTCCTCCTCCTCCCTCCTCCTCCCTCTCCTCCTCCTGCATGGGCGAAATAGAGAACACACTGAACCGTTCAACAGGGATTCATTGTCAAAGAAATGTGGTTATTAAGACAAACGAAAGTGAGGGAAATGAAATACTTTGGGCGTGTAGAGTCTGGAAAAGATGTATATGGAGGGAGGCCTAACGAGTAAGCGGACAAGAGGAAAACCCAACATGGATGGGTATATCTTATATATAAAAGGCGATCTCCGTCCGTCTGTCTGTCTGTCTATATGTCCCTAATGCGCTCGCGAACGGCCCATCCCATTGAGATGAAATTTTTTACACGTCTTCCTTTCATTCCAGCGCAGCCCACTGTCATATTTTTTTAGTATGAAAGTTTGAAGATTTTATATTTCTTTACACTGTCGCCAACTCTAAGAAGACATGGAACAACCTCAGCCATTATTAAATCTACAGGCATATGCGTTATATTCCTCCTCCTCCTCCTCCTCTCCCTCCTCCACCTCCTACCCTCTTCCTCTTCTCCTCCCCCTCCTCCCTCTCCCTCCTCCATCCTCCTCTTCTCTCTTTCTCCTCCTCCTCCCTCCTCCTCCCTCTTCCTCCTCCCAGCTCCTACTCCTCCTTTTTCTTCTTCTTCTGCTGCTGCTGCCGCTGCTCCATTTACCCAAGTTAATATATTACCAAGTTGGTCTTCGTTTATCTAAGGTTGTTCTAACTGCAACCAATAAATGATTAGACAGACAGACAGACAGACAGACAGACAGACAGACAGACAGACAGACAGACAGACAGACAGACAGACAGACAGACAGTCAG
>JACEFZ010020903.1:140000-217500 GCA_014155875.1 Cepaea nemoralis | reverse complement strand
TATCTTCAGTTCAAGGCTTTTCTTGAAGAAATTGATTCTGAATTCTGTAACTTGCTTATACACACATCACTGAGGTGGCTCAGCTGCGGTAAAGTCTTGTTTCGTTTTTACAAGCTCCAAAACAAAATAAATGTTTTCCTCACTGAAAAAGATGTCAGATCCTACTTGACTTTCAAAGATGGCATATTTGGTCGATATCACATCCCACATGAATGAACTGATCTTAAAAGTTCAGGGAAAGGATAACCTCGACTGTGATCTCTACAGAATCATCAAAGGATTTCGGAGAAAACTGTCATTGTTGGAAGCACAACCTAGAAGGAGAAAACGTTTCTAATTTTCACTGTTTCAACGAGTTTTTCGATACAATCGACGAAGATGTCAACCTCGATTTTCCGAAACAAAAATTATTCGTGGTTTAGAGAGATTTTCAGATCTTGACAGAATTGAGAGTGACATTCTTCTGTTCCAGAATCCGTTTGATTGTAACCTTGATGATGTGCCAGTTGAACTACAGTTGGCGCTCACTGATTTACAAGCAAATTACTTGTTGAAAGAGAAGCACAGAAGAGGAAAACTTGTTCATGAGCCAGGTACCAGGCGTTCGAAGCTCAGCTGCGACCGATTTGTGCAGCAGACCGTGTCGCGTTGTGTTATAACATGCTGGTATGGGAGCCGGTCGTTCAGAAAGCAATGGCAAACTACTGAACGTAACACTTGCCTAGTACATCAACAGCAGCTGAAAAATGCTGGCGTTGACTACAAACAATTTCAAAAATGAAGTATGTGAAGTCAACACATCGAACGAGATTGACTGATGAACATTTTAAAGCATTATCCTGAATTAGCTGCTGGATCTCCACTTCCGTGGCCCCTGCTGGCCACTCCCTGCACTCCCGGCTTAAATTTGATTATAACTTTGCACAAGTCTGACTGCTCCGCTGGCACTTTGATCCACTCCTCTCCTCGCCTAATGTTCTCCAAGTTTTAAGTGCATTGAGTCCCTTTTGAGATCTTGTCACAATCGACTCCACATGGTCCTTGAAGGACAGGCTCCTTGTCAAATGTGATTCCCAGATACTTCAGTTTGTTCTCTCTGTTGACGCTTCTACCATCTATCGTGAGGCTTGGCAGAGCCATGTGGGATGGAATCCGATGCAATGGAGTCGATTCTCGTGCCTCATATGTTGTTACAACAGTCTGTGAAAGCATAACATTTCACATTCGAACGGCCGTCCTCCAAAGGGACTACATTAACGTTTACAATATTATAATAACTTCACTAGATATCAACATTGATGGGGAAGATTCTCTGAATAATACAGAACATTTACCGGATACTGGCACCAATTAAAATGGGAAACAAATAGGAAAATTATGAACATAAAAAGCGAGGTGTAAGACAAGGATATATTTTGTCACCGGATCTCTTTTGTCTATGGCGGAGTAATAATGAGAGAGATAGAAGAGAAGCCAGGAATACGAGTTGGATGATATATTATAATAATCTACGCCTTGCTGATGATACAGTATTGATTGGTGAAAATGCAACAGATCAACAACGACTTTTGGACATTGTAGTAACAGAGAGTGCAAAAGATAAAATGCGTTGAATATAAAGAAAACAGAAACTATGGTTACAGTTTGAGAACTACAATCAAATTTACGAACTCTTTATTGATAATCGGATTACAGCTTTTCTCGGTTCTTTTAATTGCCTTCCCTTTCTCTCACTCGGCTCCTGGTTATTGGCTTTTGCTATTGTTACCGCGGAAGGATTTAAAACTGTCATTGTTTCGTGGTCCTTAGAAGTGTTGTTGCCTCTATAAGACTCCATTATTGATGGCTGCGTGTCTTGCAGAACCAACAGAATTCCTCATATTCTGTCTCTTATCCATCAGTTGTGCCCTCCTATCCTTTGCCATCTGTTGTTGCATCAGTCAATGTCTTCCCCATATTATTCATCCCTGCCGTTAGTTCTCTTCCTCCCGTGTTTTAGGTATTCGTTTTTTTCCTTATGCGCTCGCTCGCTTTGAACTCAAGCGTAGTCCATAAACATTACTTTAGTAGTGCTGGACTGAATTTTGCGTGTGGATTAGCTTTCCCTATTAACAGTGTAATTCGCTATCAGGAAAACCCACTCCGACTTCAGAGGTACATGTACTTGTAATTCACTCTACAAGTCAAGGACGACAGGTCAACATATTAGTCCAACTGACCGGTGTAGGCGTTGAACCCCTTACCTCGGCATCACCACACCGGATGTTTAAGAACACGCGTTCTTATCCTTTCGGCCATGCTGATCTATATATTCCTTTTTTTAAATGTTTTGACCTGTTAATTCCAGAGAAAGGACTTTCTAGTGACATCCCTTCTCAACGTGTATCCTTTTTTCAGCGTCTTTTTTCTTACATCTTAAATCGTTGGTAACTTACTGGTTCTTCAAAAAGCTCCACAAGAGTGATTCTGGCGTATCCCTTTATGTCCTTCTATTCTGTACAGGGACCAGTAGATGAATGTGTGTAGTTTATTAGTTGTTGATTTTGTTGTTCCCCTTCTCTCTCTCTCTCTCTCTCTCTCTCTCTCTCTCTCTCTCTCTCTCTCTCTCTCTCTCTCTCTCTCTCTCTCTCTCTCGCGCGCGCGCGTGTGTGTGTGTGTGTGTGTCACGCTCGTACTTTTCTCCAGTCTGCTGGTATTTCTTTAGTCTCATAGACTCTGATAATTAATGTATGCAGTGATTCATTTAAAGTGTGTGCATTGGTTTAGCCGGCTTTTGCTGAGATACCATCGAGACTAGCAGCTTTCCCATCCTTCAGATTACACCCCAACCACATTGTGAAGCTATGCAACACCACCCTCCTTATATAGCAATATCAAGGTGAATGGCCATAGACTAATTTTTGTGGACAAATTCACCTATCTGGGCAGCACCTTGTCACAAACTGCCACAATTGATGATGAAGTGAATACAAGAATCTCCAAGGCCAGCGCGGCCTTTGGCAGACTATACAAGAATGTATGGAACAGAAATGGGATAAGCCTGCAAGCAACGCTGAAAGTCTACAAAGCAGTTGTATTAGCCACATTGCTATATGCTTGTGAAACCTGGACTGTTTACCAGCTACACGCTAGGGAATTAAACCACTTCCACAAAGTCTGCCTTAGGAAGCTATTGAAGATTAAATGGCAAGACAAGATCACAGACACTGAAGTTCTAGAAAGAGCATCCATGCCCAATACCCACGATATGCCCAATACTCTACTAATGAAGAATCAGATTTGCTGGGCTGGTCACTTAACTCGCATGCCGGATCACACTCTCCCTCAACGAATGTTTTTTTTTTTTTTTACGGCGAGCTGCGTTGTGGTAAACGCTCCCAAGGCGGCGATATGAACGCTTTAAAGACACTGAAAATCTCACTGGCAGATTTTGGAATTCATCTTGACATCTGGGAGACTGCTGCCAAAGACCGAAATTCGTGGCGTACATCGTTACGCAAGGGTGTAGTCACTTATGAAGCAACCAGGATTGTAAGAGCTGTGAAGAAAAGGCTTGACAGAAAAACCACTGCAGGAGATCCTCCTCCTGGAACGTCAAGCATTCTTTGCCCACATTGTCAAAGAACATTTCGAGCCAAAATAGACCTTATCAGCCATCTACGAACTCACGGCTCCATACTTTCAACCCCACTGGATGAAATGAATGGTCATCATCATTCTTGATAAGTATTTTAAGTTTGCTTTAAGGTTCAATATCTTTTGACTCCGACAAAAGTCCTAATATCACCAAAGTTACTCCTTCCTTTTGCATTCTTATCTTAAGACGGGAATTAGCTATCAAATCTTGTGTGCATTTACGATGTGATCTTCCTCTTTCTCACTTTCCCGTTACGCCGTGACATAATCTCTTCCATACATTATGTCTGTTTCCGTGTCCTGATATTTAATTGTCTTTTCCATTCTCTTTGTCTCAATAACCGATCTTTTTCAATGTTGAGTTCTTGTTGTGAATATCTGTTCGTTCTCTTTTCTGCCCATTGAAAATTTTAGTATTCCCCATTAACGCTTATATGCAAAGGCGCACTTGACGAGAAAAGTCACTCCAGTGTATTAGAATTAGTAGCAGGTGTATGGACTACGCTTGTGTTCAAAGCGATCGAACGCAACACACACACACACACACACACTAACACAGAGAGAGAGAGAGAGAGAGAGAGAGAGAGAGAGAGAGAGAGAGAGAGAGAGAGAGAGAGAGAGAGAGATGCTTAAATTTGTTTTTCAGCAGATTTATTAAATGTCAAGGTGGCGGTATATGATAAAAAGAGAGCTAAGGAATCTATTTTCCTCCGCTAGCTCACGAGGCATTGATGAGTGACACTCAGAGAACCTGGAACAATGAGATCAAGTGGAGGATGGAGCCTCTGAGCAGCCGATATGTAGAAGCTGGTTATGTTCTCAATGCACAGGATCACTTCATCGAGACAATGGTTGTAGTCTCAGACCAGTATGGTTGCTGCCAAGGGGGAAAGCAATGGCAGGCTAACTTCTTTACAGATGCATGGCTAACTAGTTAGTCAGTCAGTCAGTCAGTCAGTCTGTCTGTCTGTCAGTCAGTCAGTCAGTCAGTCAGTCAGTCAGTCAGTCAGTCAGTCAGTCAGTTAGTTAGTTAGTTAGTTAGTTAGTTAGTCGTGGTTCCAACTTCACAGCATCGGGTCGTCTCAATTATGCGCTGTTCCTGTGCCAGTGAATATCACACAAAATGCTCCTCACTGCCCAGTGTGAAAAGTGGAACAGACAGGAGTCTCAGCAAGATAACAGTCCGCACAGGTATACTGTGCATAATGCCACCATCAGAATGTATGGCTAACTCTAGCAGTCAAATCCACAGTAAAGTGGCAAATTCATTTCAACGCTTTGCTCTATTATTGTATCTAGACTGGCTATCTGTTCATTGAAAAATCTTCTAGGTCGGAAGTCTGCCTGTTCATCACTTATTTGTTTTATCGATAGTGTACATTGTTCTGTCAAGAATAATCAAACTTAATATGTTCTCGGGAACTGACACTAATATATCTCATCTCATCTCATCATGTTCCTCTTGTACGTTGCGGAGTCGAGGTGAAGTATAAACAACGGGAGAGTGCCCGCTTATGGGCTTCATGTATCGATATTCCCATGGAATCTGTTATTCCCTGCGTCCATCGTTTACGTGGTTGTCCTCTTCCTCTGCTTCCCTCTGGTCTGTACATCATTGCTTGTTGTGGTATACTGTTAGTTGGTAACCTACTTGCATGGCCAACGGGCTTGGTAGAATCAGCCGGGAAAGAAGACCCTGTTGAGCTCGAATCTAGCCCGACTTTGTGAAGACACATGAAGGGTGTAGCATAGGTGGGAGCGCAAGCGCAATTGAAATACCACTACTTTTATCGTTTCTTTACTTATTCAGTCATCGGTAGAGATTTTTCCGCAACAGACGAGCAATATCTCCAGCGGACCTATTCTCGCTGGTCGCGAGATCCGCACAGTGGAAGGACGGGAGATTTGCTCGCAACAGACGAGCAATATCTCATGGGGTATCACCGGCGGGTCTATTCCCGGTGGTCGCGGGATCCGCACAAGTCAGGCGGGGAGTCTGGCGGTAGTACACGCTTTACAAGGTCCGGACACTTGTCACTTGTGATTGACAGATGTGCGCGTCCTACGGTACAGGAGCGTACGAGGCCCTCACCTCTGGGACTTGGCTGAACGCCTCTAAGTCGGGTCCCTTGGGTTCCAGGGTCTGGCCACCACTCGCCACCTGCTTGTGGAGGCGAGGTCTCGGAGATTTGTCGCTGAGCCGCCAGCGTCTGCAGCTTACCTTGTGCCAGACGTATTGGTTACCCATTCCTATGGAATACACAAGGCTAGGCCGAGAGAGGGAACATGTCACATGTTTCTCTGAAGCTCTGCCCAGGCATTGTGATGGAATTTTGGCCACATTCCAACTCACATACTTTGGTCTGTCAATAAGTATTCTTCTCAAGAATCTCATTTCTGTTGTTGTGATTTTTCTTTTCTCTTTTTCTGTCATTGTCAAGCTTTGGCATTGGTAACATAGAGTTGGTAGGAAGATTGTGTTGTAAAGTGCTTTCTTAGTAGTTATTGATACATGTTTATTCTTTAGTATTGGTGCCATTTGTCCAATGAGTTAGTTTGCCTTATTGCATCTGTTTTCGATCTCGTCTTCTGATTTGCCATTTGATGATATTATACTTCCTAGGTACTTGAAACTCTTTACTTGTTTCAAGGGATGTTCGTTTAGGTGAATCGTTGTTGCTTTTTCTTCTTTAGTCGTTTAGTTTAGTCATTGGATCACCATCACGGCACACGGGTTTACCCCATAAGTGCTCCGTTTTCCTCCTAACTCAAACCTGAGTCTGGAGAAACTCAGCTCAGTGCACGAACTCCGTAGCACGGCGAGAATCCTGAAATACTTTGGGTAGATTTTTAACTCGAAATTTTGCCCGGGCAGCGCTGTTAGGCTACTCTTTTTCGATTTCCAACTGCCAAGGGATTTTTTAAGTGCGCAACAATACACACGGGCGTCCGATCTAACTACCCAGAGACCAGGGGAAATTACTGGAAGTCCACGTGGATTTTTTAAATAAATCCCGGTCCTCACCGGGGCCTGAACCCGGGACCTCCAGCACTCGAGGCGGACACCATACCTCGAGACCACTCAGCCCCCTCTTCTTTAGTTATAGTCAATACCTCTGTTTTACTTGTGCTAATTTTCATGTTATGTTCCCTACACATTTCGTTTAGACTATTCATGTGGTCTTGTAATTCAGCTTCTGATTTTGCTATTAGTGCTTGGTCGTCCGCAAACAGGAGTTCTCTAATGGTTAGATTTGCAGATGGTTCTTCTTCTGTGTTCTCATCATGCGGTGTTCTTGCGGTCTCTGTTTGGCTGGTTTCTTTACAAATGTTGTCTATATATGTTATAAACAAGAGAGGGGACAGGACACAACCTTGTCGTACTGCGGATCTTATGTTGAATGGGTTCTGAGTGTCCTCCAGTTGCTCTCACTATGCATTCACTGTTGTTGTATAAACTTCTACATAGGTTTGTTAGATGTGTACTCACTCCATATTGTTTAAGGCTGTCCCACAGTTTGTTTCTATCTACTCTATCAAATGCCTGTTCTTGGTCGACAAAGGCTAAGTAGAGTGTTAAGTAGAGTAGAGTGTAATAGTTCGTAATCTTTTCTCAAAAATTTTGCAAAATATTTTCCCAGTATGACTCAACAGTGAAATGCCTCTGTATAGTGTGCAGTCTCTTTTGCTGCCTTTGTTTTTCCAAATTGGGATAATTATGGTGTTTCCCCAGTCTCGTGGTGTCTGTTGTTCTACCCAAACATGGTTAAATAGTCTATGTAGCCATGCTGTTCCTACTTCTCTTGCTACTTTAATTAGTTCATTTGGTATTTCATCTTGTCCTGGTGATATGTTCAATGGGGCTATTCTGATGGCTTCTATAATTTATTCTTTCAGTATGTCTGATTCTAGTTATTCGGTGGCATCTGTGTCGGTTTGACACTAATATATTCCTGTATAAATTTCGAACTTCTGCAGATCCTTTTTCTTTTATAGTTTTACCGCATATACAGGGTGACCCCCCCCCCCCTCCCTCCCCCTTTCCCCCACCCCCACCCCACCCCCCAAAAAAAACGGAACCAACAAATCCTTGAATAATTGGGAAAGTTTTGGGCATCATTGGGACAACGCAGAGGATTGGATCGAGATCAACATTGGTTCCAGCAATACGGGACCATCCCACACACATCAAAGGTCTCTCTATCATGGCTGAGAGAGCGATTTCAGGGGAGACTTATCAGCATGAAGTGTAACTTGTAGTGGGCACCCCATTCACCTGACTTGAATCCCCTAGATTTTTATCGATGGGGGTATCTCAAGAATAATGTGTACCAGAACAACCCTCAAACGGTTAGTACACTGAAGGCAGTAATCACAGCAAGGATCAGGGAAATCCCCACAGAGGAATGCGGTCGAGTAATTGACAATGTAGCGCAAAGTATACAAGTGTGCATCTATCGCTGCGAGGCCGTTTGGAGCATATTTTGGATAACTTTTACGCAAAGCAACCGAGGTAACTGCAACTTTTGGAAATGATTGTACACAGGCTGAAGTTTACGATCACTAAATTTCAAGAAATTTGCTCCACCTTTCTAGGATTTAATAAACTTTTCATGGGTTCAACGCGCGTGCGCGCGCGTGCGTGTGTGTGTGTGTGTGTGTGTGTTGTGTGTGTGTGTGTGTGTGTGTGTGCGTGTGTGCGTGCGTGCGTGCGTGTGTGTGTGTGTGTGTGCGTGCGTGTGTCTTATACTTTTCTCCAGTCTCCTGGTATTTTTTAGTCTCAAAGACTCTGATAATTAATGTATGCAGTGACTCATTTAAAGTGTTTGCATTGGTTTTACCAGCTTTTGCTGAGATACCATCGGGACTAGCAGCTTTCCCATCCTTCAGATTACACCTCCACCACATTGTGAAACTATGCAACACCATACGGAAAATGATAAAAGAAGAGTAAGCACATGTCCGATGGAGTATCCTTAGACATCGATATGCTCTACATCTAATCTATAACCAAACACTGTAATTTCAATTTTATTCTTTATATATTATGTGAAATGTTTTTTGTTTTTTTTTAGCATATCTTTTACAGGACTTAGCTGTCAACAGCAGCATCTTTCAGCTGTATGTTGATCTCTTGGCAAGATTACGCTCAGTAGTTTGCCATTGCTTTCTGAGCGGCCGGCTCAGTATTCCGCAAGTCACGAGCGGGGGTCGAGCCGCCTCAGCTCTCGCTCCGCTACGAGACTCTGCGTGATAAACGGGATTACAGAGAGAAAGTGTTGTAGCCCCACAGCCAGAGAGACCGGCTATGTGATAATTTACAGTGCTTAAATCATTGCTACCCTTAATATACCTTCTTTGTTTATAGAGCTAGTAGCTGACCCGGCCCGGCTTCGCCCAGACCCTGGAGGGGATCTATCTATCTATCTATCAGTCTGTCTGTCTGTCTGTCTGTCTGTCTGTCTGCCTGTCTGTCTGCTTGTTTGTCTGTCTGTCTGTCTGTCTGGCTGACCCGGCCCGGCTTCACCCAGTCCCTGGTGGGGAGCATCTCATTTAATTCATATACGTAGTCATATAAGCTCCCGTTCCCGACTATCTGTCTGTCTGTCTGTCTGTCTGTCTGAGCCGGTCCGGCTTCACCCAGTCCCTGATGGGGAGCATCTCATTTAATTCATATAAGTAGTCATATAAGCTCCCGTTCCCGACCATCTGTCTGTCTGTCTGTCTATCTATCTGACCTGGCGTGGCTTCGCCCAGCTCCTGGCGGGGAGCATCTCATTAAATTCACACAGTAACTTAAAAGAATGTCCTTCCACACACCATCCATTATTTTTAATGAAAACTGTTTTTAATCACATACATGACTGTAGATAACTTCTTTAAGCATAAAAAGATGAGTTACAATGTTATGCATTATGCATTATTTTAATGAAAAATTTGAAAATGCCTTAAAAATTATATCATTATTTATTATAACTCATATGCCTGTAAATAACTATAGACAAAGAGTTTATACATATTTGAAAACGATGCAACAATATGACTATAAAGTATATAGAAATGTTATTAAATGTTATTCCCTTTGAAATAACTTTTCTAGAGTTAAGTCCCCTTGCAATATAGAAATATAATGAAAAATGAAATATTAAATTTTAGTAAGTAAGTAGCCGATTTTACACTAAAAAACTATGACAGAAAGTTGCACAGTAATGAAAAGAAAACGTGTAGAAAATTTCATCTCAATCGGATGGACCGTTCGCGAACGCATAAAGAACAGACGGACATACAGTCTCTTTTATATATATAGATAAGTTTATCCGTAGAAGCCATCCGAAATGTCTTCTGGTATGTTTATGTCTCGGTTGCCTGCCGGACAGATGGTGATTAGTTCCAATTCTGTTCAACAGTTGGGACACAAGTAACAATATAAGCAATCATGTTATCCAAACACCATGTGATATAAAGGATTGAGAATCATTATCGCCGATGCCTGCTACAAATCGGACACCCGAATAAGAAGTTCAATGTATGAAGAAGAAGTTTATGTGTAAATATTTTCTAGCTACATATAGAAAACAGTATCAATGGTGATACCAAAGAAAAACGTGACACCAAAATGTGAAATTGAAATAGAAGGGAAAATATTACTCAAGTGGATAATTTTAGATACCTAGGGGCATTTATAACATAAGACGTGAGGTTCACAACAAAGATTAAGAACAGAATAGAGCAAGCAAAATTTGAATTTCAGAAAATGAAAAGTATCTTATGCAATAAGTTGCTATCATTGAATGTAAGAATGAGAGTGCTAAAGTGCTATATAGAATCTGTCTTAGTTAGTTAGTTAGTTAGTTAGTCGAGGTTCCAACTTCACGGCAACGGGTCGTCCTCATTATGCTCCATTCCCGTGCCAGCGAATATCACACAAAATGCTCCCCACTGTCCAATGTGAAAAGTGGAATAGACGGGAGTCTTGGCAATCCAACAAGAATCTGTCTTGCTGTGTGGCAGTGAATCTTGGAACGTAAATGTACAAATTAGGAACACTTGGAAGCAACAGAGATGTGGTTCCTTAGACGAATGTTGCGAATTCAAGAGAAATTATGCTGGATGGATTGAGACGGTAGCATGGAAGAATATCGGCAGCAGTGTTGATCCAGAACATTAAAGACCGAGATCTGTGGAGAGACATGAACACCCAAGCCAGCTAGCAAGGCATGTGGTGATGATGATGCTGATGATGATGATGATGATGATAATGATGATAATATATAAAAGCTTTAGTAAACTTAAAGGGACATTTTTTCTCAAGAAATATAGGAGAAAAGAGATACAATTATCCTGTTGTGTGTGTGTGTGTGTGTTTTTAATCCATCAGCTATCACAGTATTTAATTTTGGAGTTTTGTCCCTCTAATGAAAGATCTCTAACCAAGGTATTTTTACATTGCTAAATTTGTTCGAAAAAAAAAACTGGTTTAAGAGGCAAGTGAATCGACTTCGTTGCAACAGGTTTTATCCCATATGGCTCGGTCTCTTTCCGTAGGGCGACCTGCCGAATGCGTTGCACAAAGCACGAACTCCGTAACTCCAGCGACGACCCCCAGGAGTGTCCTCTGAGAAATTTGCACGCTTGAACCGAATCGAACACATAACCTTCTAAGCGTGAGACATTAATACAGGAGAAAAAGAGATAAAGTTTCCTCATTCTGTTTGTTTGTTTTAAATGTTTACCCAACTGCTTTCTCCGCACGTAATTTTGAAGTTTTGTCCCTTTAATGAAAGATCACCATGCAATGTATTTTTGCATCGCTAAATTTGTAAGAGAGGCAATGGAATATCAAGAATGAAGGACTATTTGTTTCTGCAGCTAAAGAATTCATACCACGACAGAAACCATTGCCATAGTTATCATTATCAATATCATCTTCATAGAATTTGCGTGGTTGAAAGGTTAAGAGCTCTCGCTCTTAAACTTCCGGTGTACTGATGATAAAGTAGGCAGCTTTCTCTACCTACACCAGTTGGAATTAAATGTCTATTTCTCGTCTTTGACTTGGCTAGGTAAATCACAAGTACCACAGAAGTAGGAATGGGTTGGCCTGATGGCGGGGAACACTGATAATAAGAAAAACCATCAACAAGCTCCGTGTTTTTGTCTCTACCATACCATGTGGCCAAGCCATCCAGAAGGCTTCTCTGCCTTCCCCTTGTTCTTTTCCCTTCAATCTTGCCAGTTGTCACCAAGTTCTCTAATTTATTTCTTCTCATAACGTGTCCACAACATTTTGACTGTCTACGTCTAATTTCTCTAATCAGTTTTGGTTTTCATCTGCTTCTTGTAGGACTTGCTCATTGGTTTTTTTCTGTCTGTCCATGGTATTCTTTGCATTTTCTTCAGAAACTCACATGTCCACTGCCATGAAATGTTTTTCAGCTTTCTTCAATATTGAGTTCCTATTGGATAATCTGTTTATTCTATTTTTTTTTTTGTCCAGTGAATCTTTTGCACTCTTTTGCAACACACACACACAAAGGCCCATACCTGTGTTTTCGTCTGATTGTTCAACATTCAAGTTTCATACACATCTGTTAATTTGGGGAAATAGTCATCATCAAGTGTCTGATTCTGGAGGGTTGATCATGCTTTTTCCACAAACTGCGATCATCCATGGCATGGATCAATGTGTTGACTACCTTCCGTGCCATGTGGGTTGACTGTGAAACTTGTTCTCTCTTTGTCTTCCTCTATCTTTCTTTCCCCAAATTTGTCTGGTTGTCACAACATGTTCCAGTTTTTTGTCTTCTGATAATGTGACCAAAACATGATAACTACTTTCAGTAATCTGAATTGATGAAGATAATACAGCATACAGTTTACACGTATCAAAAGCCGCAAATCAAATATTCAGAACGCTTAAGATTGTCACAATTATGAAGTCATTGCCATGGAAACATAAAACAATAACATCAATTTTGTGTGTGGTTTTTAATGTTATGCGTCCTGTATTTGTTTAACGAAATTTTTTTAGACGTAGAGAGAACTTGACAACAATAAAATTATTATTTTACGACATGGAGATATAAATTGAAGCTATGCCAAGAACCACGCAATCATGACGTCGGTTAGAACTTCTGATTTTGCAGGAGTCCAGACATTGAACGACATTATTTCTGCCCAACCTTCAGATGTTACCAAGATGTATTGAAGGTCACATCTGGAGCTAAGGGTGACTTCTGAGCCAATGATTGGTCTCCACGTCACCAGTGATTCTGTGCTAACCTGCAGAATAGGAAGGACAATCGTTTGATTTTATTGAATCATAATATTGTAACTTGAATCTTGTATGATGGAATGTCAGAATTGTTATCGAAAGAAAACTTAATGGTGGTTCGGTCATGTCCGTTTTAAATTGATTGTCTGTGCATCACACAAGCTCGCTCTGCGGCGAATGGGTAACGAATGCAATTCGTAATCCCGCATACCCGTTCTAAATACAGCTCAGGGCGATTTGGAAGCAAAACGAATTATGGTGGTTTACATACAATGGTATGAATGCCTGTCGTTCAGAAAGCAATGGCAAACTACTGAAGGTAAACTTGTCCAGAAATCACGAGCAGCCAAAAAATACTGGAGTTGACTGCTACGTCCAATAAAGGACATGCAACGTACTAACTTAATCCTGCATTTAGATACACGGAGAACAGAACTGAAATTTGGATAGATCGTAACATTTGACATTTTTATAGATCGAAAACCGCTTTAACATTTATCAATTATCAGTTGGGGTATCGCCATTGCACTCCAGGCAGGTCCATAGGTGCTCAGATCCTCCCCCTCCCCCTCCAGCATGTTGTTGTTTGTCCATCAAGAATGATGATGACCATTCATTTCATCCAGTGGGGTTGAAGGTGTGGGGCCGTGGGTTCTAAGATGGCTGATAAGGCCTATTTTGGCTCGAAATGTTCTTTGACAATGTGGGCAAAGAATGCTTGACGTCTCTGGAGGAGGATTTCCTGCAGTGGTTTTTCTGTCCTGCCTTTTCTTCACAGCTCTTGCAGTTCTGGTTGCCTCACATATGACTGCACCTTTGTGCAATGATGCACGCCACGAATTTCGGTCTCTGGCTGCAGCCTCCCAGGTGTCATGATGAATTCCAAAAGCATTCAGTGAAATTTTCAGTGTCTTTAAAACGTTTCCTCTGGCCACCTTGGGAGCGTTTACCACAACGCAGTTCGCTGTAGAAAATTCGTTTAGGGAGCCTGTGATCTGGCATGCGAGTCAAGTGACCAGCCCAGCGAATCTGATTCTTCATCAGTAGAGTGTGGATACTGGGCATGGATGCTCTTTCTAGGACTTCAGTGTCTGGAATCTTGTCTTGCCATTTAATCTTCAGTAGCTTCCTTAGGCAGACTGTGTGGAAGTGGTTTAATTTCCTAGCGTGTCGCTGATAAACAGTCCAGGTTTCACAAGCATATAGCAGTGTGGATAATACAACTGCTTTGTAGACTTTTAGCTTTGTTTGCAGGCTTATTCCAGTTCTGTCCCATACATTCTTGTACAGTCTGCCAAAGGCTGCACTGGCCTTGGAGATTCTTGCATTCACTTCGTCATCGATTGTGGCAGCTTGTGACACGGTGCTGCCAAGATAGGTGAATTTGTCCACAACACTTAGTCTATGATCATTCACTTTGATATTCGGCACAGTGTGATTATTCCCTGGAGCTGGCTGGTACATAACTACAGTCTTCTCCAAGTTGATATTGAGCCCAAAGTTGGCACAGGCATGTGAGAAAGCTGAAACATTATGTTGCATGTCCGCCTCTGAGTTGGCGTATAGAGCGCAATCATCAGCAAACAGGAGCTCTCTGACGGTGCCACTGTTAATTTTGGTTTTAGCTTTCAGCCTTTTGAGATTGAATAACTTTCCATCCATACGGTAGTTGATGTCTATTCCAATGTCGTCGTTCTCGAAGGCATTCATCAACATGGCTGAAAACATGAGGCTGAACAGTGTTGGTGCCAGGACACATCCTTGCTTCACTCCATTGGTGACAGGAAAGGGTTCAGACAGTTCACCATTTTCCTGTACTCTTGCCTGCATGCCGTCATGAAATAGCCGCACTATTTGGACAAACTTTCGTGGACAGCCATATTTTGCCATAATCTTCCACAGTCCTTCTCTGCTGACTGTATCAAAAGCCTTGGTAAGGTCAATGAAAGTGGAGAACATTTCGCAGTTCTGTTCCTGACATTTCTCTTGCAGCTGCCTTGCAGCGAAAATCATGTCAACAGTTCCACGTTCTTTTCTGAAGCCACATTGACTCTCAGGAAGAAGACCTTGATCGAGATGGGCTGTGAGGCGATTGAGAAGAATTCTGGCGAGTATCTTCCCTGCAATTGAAAGCAAGGAGATGCCTCGGTGGTTGTCACAGGATTGGCGGTTTCCTTTACGTTTG
The DNA here is from genome assembly GCA_014155875.1 of Cepaea nemoralis. Lineage (NCBI taxonomy): Eukaryota > Metazoa > Mollusca > Gastropoda > Stylommatophora > Helicidae > Cepaea > Cepaea nemoralis. The sequence goes on along the minus strand of JACEFZ010020903.1, from coordinate 202,405 downwards.
TAAAGGTGGACTATTGACGCGTCCTTAAAATCTTGTGGCATGGTCTCGTTCATCCATATGTTTGTGAAGACTTGGTGAAGCTGCTCTGTTAGGACCGGCCCACCTGCCTTGTATATCTCTGCTGGGATGGAGTCAGGACCAGGTGCCTTGCCGCTGGAGAGTTGCTGGATGGCTTTGTTTATTTCCACTATGGTTGGCAGGTCATCAAGTGTCTCATTGGTGGGAACTTGAGGAAGGCAGTTGATGGTTTCATCATCGAAGAAGGAAGTTGCATTTAAGATTTTGCTGAAATGCTCTGCCCAGCGTTGGAGGATTTCTTTCTTATCAGTGACCAATGTTCCCCCGTCTGCACTGAGGAGGGGAACTATGCCTGGTGATGAAGGACCATAGACCGCTTTCAGTGAGTCGTAGAAGTTTTTCATATCATGTCTGTCAGCAAAGCCCTGAATTTCATCAGCTTTGCTGCTCAGCCAGGAGTCCCGCATGTGCCGAAGTTTCTGCTGCACTACTCTCTGAATGTTCTTGAAAGCATCTTTTTTAGATGTTGACTTTGGGTCATTCAAATGTGCCTTGAGGAGAAGATGTTTCTCGGCCAGCAATTGGTTGATGTCTTCGGAATTTTCATCAAACCAGTCTTTATGCTTTCGGGGGGCTGGCCCCAGGATTTCCATAGCAGTGTTGTAAATGGTGTCCTTTAGGGCTCTCCATTCTGTTTCTGTATCCTGTTTAGCTTCAGCATTGGGCTTGAGGCGGTCTTCCAGCATATTTTCAAACGACTGCTGCATTTTCTTGCTGTTTAGGCGGGTGACATTTAGCTTTGTTTGCATTTTCGCCCCTTGAGGACGCCGTGGTGGCCTGATGTGGATGTTCATTTTCGAGACAATGAGACGATGGTCTGTCCAACATTCGGCACCACACATGGATTTTGTCACTCGAACGTCTTGTCTGTCACTCCTCCTGACGATGACATAGTCAATGAGGTGCCAGTGTTTCGAGCGAGGGTGCATCCACGATGTCCTATTTCTCATAGGGAGACGGAAAATTGTGTTCGTAATCAGGAGATCATGTTCGGCACATGTCTGAAGGAGGCGGAGTCCATTGCTGTTACAATTTCCGACTCCATGCTTTCCAATAATGCCACTCCAAGAGGTGGTGTCCGTGCCTACTCTGGCATTGAAATCCCCAAGGAGTATAAGTTTGTCTCCTTTGGGAACAGATGTTAATACATTGTGCAGGTCCTCATAGAACTTGTTCTTGACATCATCTTCGTTGGTCATAGTTGGTGCGTAGACACTCACAATGGTTGCGTGCTTCCTTCCATTCAGCAGAGGCAACTTCATGGTCATGAGCCTGTCGTTTATAGCCTTTGGAAATCCAGCTAATTTGCCGACCAGGGCCGACTTAATGGCAAATCCCACACCGGATTGGCGTCTTTCCTCGCTTTTCCTTCCACTCCAGAAAAATGTGTAGCCGGCACCAATTTCACAGATTTGGCCTTCTTCTGCAAGTCGTGTCTCGCTCAAGGCTGCAATGTCGATGTTGTACCTGCCCAGCTCTCTCCCAATCAGTGCTGTTCGTCTCTCTGGACCCGACGCGCCGTCTCTGTCAAGTAGGGTGCGTACATTCCAAGTTCCAATTGTTAAGGGAATATGGTTTACTCTTTTAGCTTTGCTTGTTTTATCTTTCTTTGTATGTCGACCGCAGTTAGGGTACCCACCAACCGCGGCTAGCTGGTTAGGTAGTGATGAAGCAGACAATGTTTAGGGCACCTTTTCTAGCCCCTTCCTCATGCTATGGAGGTGAGCAGTGTATCCTATAGAGGGCTGCTCAGTCGCTCAGGGGGCTGCCGAATCCCACTGCTGCTCCGGTCAGTAGAAGACGACCATATGGCCTGAGCCGCCTGTGTGCAGGTCTGCGACTACGGCTGCCAGCGTACCCACGCCTGCCGCTTTGCCGCTCGCCCATCGCCACAGGGCTTGAAGGTGATAAGTGACGTTGGATGAAGAATGACTTGCGCGATGACTTGGATTAAAGTGAGGAAGAGTTGCGCAATTCGTCGACCTCACTCTCTCGCCTGAGTCCATCTGAGTCCAGTGGCAAGACAAGTCGAGACGATTGGAGACGAATACAGGTGCAGTGGATGACCAGGGCGCTCTACGTGCCTTGCCGTGCTCATTACGTTCCACAACGCTTTGCAGGTAAACGCCGTCTTGCCCGTTGAATCAAGAATGATTTCTTCCGCGCAGTCTGCCGAATCCTGTCTTCACATGCTGGGTAGGCATACCCTAGTTTACCTCTTGGTTTGACACCAAATCGGATACCCATGCCTGGTTTAGCCAGCCTCTCACAGCTGTTGCCCGGGGGGTGGCCGCTGTCGCATGCTGACAGCTACTAGGAGCCACAGGCACGAGCTGGGTGTCAGACTTGGACCAGTGGGGGATGGGTCCTGAAAGGACATGAGAGCCATCCTTACCAAAGGTGCTACCAATGCCTGACACCCCGTACCCCCCCCCCCCCCCAAACCCTCCAGCATATGCATCAGCTAATAGTGCCTGTTCTGTGTTGGTTGACGAGGCCCTTCGTTTCCCGATGTACCTCTCGTGTCTGGCCGTACCAATTCTTACTCCCAAGTCTCCCATCCTGGACAACGATGTGGATTCACTGACGTCAAAGTCCTCTGATCTCGACGTCTCTTTAAGGATGCTAATAACATCGGAGCGGTCCATGGGCTGGCCATCTGCAGGGGATGCAGAGCCAGCCAGTTTATCAGCTCGCTCATTTCCCTCGACTCCTGCATGTCCCGGGACGAAGATGATAGGTAACCTTACGGACAACGGAATTCCGCAGCGAATCAGTCCACTGTCTACGTACAGATCCAGCTTCGACCTTCCGAATCATGCTCATTGAATCACTTAGTACACACACCTTGGTATAATGCTGTGATTCCAGCCATATGAAAGCCTGTGTAACTGCCATCACCTCCATCGTCATGCTGCTCGTGTTCATGGAGTGGGAACCATTAGATTCTTGAACGGTTCGGCCCGCTGAACGGGCTGTAAATGCCCACGCACTTCTCTGCTGCTTTACAACAGATCCATCTGTATAGATGAGCACTTCAGGGATGTCTGAGTCTTCATTGATGAGCACGTTGACCTCTGCATTGTCAGCGGCAGGGTTCTTTCTTCTGTTCTAACATTTATATAGGTCGTAAACAGCATTGAAATTTGGATAGATCGTAAACAGCATTGACATTTGGATAGATCATAAACAGCATTGACATTTAGGTAGACCGCAAATTAACACTAGTATTTAAATGGATCGGAAACAGCATTAGCATTTAGATATATAAAAATATCATTGACATTTAAATACATCAGAAACATTATTCACATTTGCATGCAGCGTAAACAGAATTGGTATTTAAATTTAAATGCATCAAAAACAGTATTGGCATTTAGATGCATCAGAAACAGCAATGACATTAAGAATGACACACACACAAAAACAGCATTGTCACTTTTATAGAACAAACAGCATTGACGTTTAAATACATCATAAATAGCATTGACAAACACATTGAGAACAGCAGTGACATCAAGATTAGCAGAAATAGCATTTGCATTTAGATACATCAGACACAGCATTGACATTTAGATTCAACAGAAACAGCATTGACATTAAGATAACCAGAAACAGTATTGACATTTAGATACAACAGAGACAGCATTGACATTTAGATACAACAGAAACAGCATTGAAATTAAGGTAAACCAGAAACAGCATTTACATTTAGATACAACAGAGACAGCATTGACATTTAGATTCAACAAAAACAGCATTGAAATTAAGAATAAACCAGAAATAGCATTGACATTTAGATACAACAGAGACAGCATTGACATTTAGATACAACAGAAACAGCATTGAAATTAAGATAAACCAGAAACAGCATTGGCATTAAGAGTAACGTTTCTATGACACAAAGTCGGCCCGTATCCTCTCTACAAGGTGGACGCACTGTTTTATGAGGGCTACAAAATGTTTGTGAGGTTGCCAACCGAAACATAATCACCAGGTCTCCAATTACGTGTTAGTAACTGTTTTAAGTTTGCAAATATTATTCTTTTAAATACTGTTAGTCGTTAGTCGCGGTTCCAACTTCACGGGAAACGACACCCCATATTGCTCCTAATATTGCTCCGCCCGCCACTAACATTACAGTTCATCGTCGATGGAATCAGCAGCCACTACAAAACAAGTAGTTGCACATGCATTACTTCATGAAGCACAATCAGCAACCTACCGTCCGCCATTTGTCTGAACTGCAGTTCACAATACAAACAACCGCTTACAGATGGGGGGAAAAACATTCCACATGAAATCCATAGCACACAGTGTCGCTCAACACATTTAACTCAGTAGCTGGGTAACGAAACCATGCACTATCAGTCCAGAATTAGGAAAATGAGTAAGCCAGAAGCAAAAACTCTCCAGCGGCCTTAAAGATCAACATTCTGTCCTCCATATTGGACCGGATATTCTATATCTATAGAAATGTTGTTAATTAGTACATAGTTATGACTGCTTAAAAGTTATCTTTTTATCACAAAACTTTACATAGATGATAGTTAGGTGGGTTGTTTGGCTAATTGGTTGTGAACGTTCTAAAAGAATCATAATTTTAACGCTTAAGTCCGATATAAATGCGTGTTGGGAAGTCTGAGCTTTGAATAGGACTTGCATCTACTGGGGTAAGGTTGGTGTAGTAGCCTGTTCCCGATAATCAACAAGCTCAGAACTCAGCGGGGTGTGAAAGGCCGGTACCGGAACATTGCATCTGCTGAGAGGCATATTGATGTTAATCTGGTCATGATTTCGCACAGCACACAGAGAATGGTGAATGGTTTAGACTTAGGCTGGTAATATTTCCTTCAGAAGTTTTAGTCCCGAGACACCCCACCCCAAAGCACACAGGGACTGTTGTGTATTGAAACTGGCATTATTGCTAATTAGGGAAAAACATCATGGGATACTTGTTGCAGATTTCCACATGAAATACAAACAAGACTACTGCCAATACTTCTTGACATAAGTCCTATACTTATATTCGCAGGTAAGGCTACTGTGGATGGCGGACGAGCCTTGAACCAGGCTGACATTCTGAATGCTCTACGAGAAGAACGACTTTTGCGAGAACCAAGTGATGACTGTAAATCTACAACCATGGCCAGACTGCCAGAACAGCAAATTAAAAGAGGTGTAGCCTAACAAGAACACTTCGCGGGAAGCCTAAGAAGATTGATAAACCAACACAGAACTGGCGTCGTTAGCCGCTACACGCTGCGGGATTTGCTGAGGAGGGGATCCGAGCACTTATGGACTGAATGGTTCCATGTGTAATGAGAATTCTCTGTCGACCATCTAACTAACTAACTAGTCCTATACTATCTGAATACTTCTCGAATAAACCCTATAGCATTATCACACGATTTGCTTACGATAAGGGCGTGTGATGGTCGTTGTCTAGGTAACGGTACTCCTGGTGTTTCAATTGAACTCTCTCACTGTCTTACACTATGACTCACCCCCGCAGTGCACATTCACCAGTCAGTAAACAAGATCGAGTTTGGCGCACATAATCCTTTAATACAGAAATAACACAGACCCATGGACAAACGGAACATGTTTATAAATCCAGAACACAATGTAATCCACCGAAGAGATATATATTCCTCACAACTCTACACGCACACATCAATGCTTTCTCAAGGCCTGCTGAATCTCAAATTCATAAGACAGGTAATCCAGCTACTATCCACGGCTGGATCTCACACAATACGACCCACCCACTGGGTCGGAGCCTCTGCTCACTATGTAACCCACTCTGGGTTTTAGGACTGCATTCACAGCTCGGAGAATCACACAACACAGTTCTCCGTCGACTACCGACTCGTTCGGTGTCTAAAACTCAACTCCCCGAAGTCTCTTGACTTCACACACAAATACACTATCTCTCGCCCCATCTACCCTAGTGGTTTTTCTCTACCCTCACTATTTTATTTCTCAGGACTGGCTGTTTTTCTCATAGCCAGGTCAGTCACTTTACTGTCTCCCACTTTCATCCATTCTTTCTCATGCCCGGTCACTCAACTCACTGTCAATGACCCAGGCTTATGTCATCACCCCCCTCTTAAAAGAAAACTTCGTTTTCAAATATTGGGAGACTAAAACTTACTAAACATGTGACCCAGACATATTGCCTGGGTAGCCCTAATTATGGCTCCATCTCACTTTAGCTACCACCCTAAATAATACATCAAATGCTCCTAGTATACTCCCATATTCCCCACACATCAATACAAACAACTTTCTCTCTTTTATCCCAATACATGACTAAAACATGGCATAGTAATAAACATATCATCTAAAACACCATGTTTGTGTACCCGCAGGTCTTACTACTTCACGACCACACAATACCACCCTATATCAGGTGGTTCTGTTCTTGCATTAACCCTCCTCTGATTCCTGTCGATGCTGTGTCTACCTTTCATGTACCCATGACTCATGGTACCTCTACAATTACAACATCTGTTTGCTATCAATAGCCCTGGGTCAGTAATGTCGCGAACACTCTTTTGACCTAACTCAACTTTCCTATCTGCATATTGCACCGTTACACTTGAGTCTCTGTTTAGTCTGAACTCTTTATTCAATCCTGGCCAATATACCTGGCATCTTGCTCTATGCTGCTTCCGCCTTATTCCTATGTGCCCTGCACATGCCTTATCCTGAGCTGTTCTAGTATATCGGTCTCTATGTGCTAACGGTAATCCTACTTGCCCACATGCCGTTCCGTCACAAGAAAACCCGCGAGTGAGAGTATTGTTCTTCCTTCCGAAGCACCATTTACCCTTCTTTAACTGCCTATTCTCTACTCTACTACACCCTTCGACACATTTATCCAGAGTAGTATCTTGTCTCTGGGAGTCCCTAGCACTATATTTGAGATCCCTTCTCCCCTGCTCAATTGTACTACCCTTGTCTTTAGTCCCTATGTTTACTTCAAGTGCCTCTTCTACCTCAGCTATACTCTCTAATTTAGGTTCACTTGTGGTAACTACCTCATTACTGCTTGCACTATATTTTTGGTCCCAATAAACTACTTCCTCTTCTGTACAATCTTTAACTCCTATAACATTTCCTATGATCAAATCAGCCACTGGTGAGTCCAAAACACACGCTGTCACTCTTCCAGTGATATATGGTGTTTATACTGTTATTATGTCTAATGGGTAGAACTCTACTGTCCCATTGAATGTTATGGATCTAATCTTTGTCCCTGTATAATCCGAGGGATGCACTAAACTCTTTCTAACTCCGATGGACGTGCATCCGGAATCCCTAATTGTTAACGCTGGCCTATCATTAACAAATCCATGGTACATCTTCAGACTTCTTCCTTCATGCACTGCTGATCCTGCTTTAACTGTGTGACCACATATTAAGACTGGCTGGCCGTCTTTTTCGAAAAGAGGTTTGCACCCACTACAATCTTCATTGTTCAGCGTCTCAATTACTTGCGCTGCATTTGAGTGCTCTGTTTCTCTCATCCTACATTGATGGCTGACATGCCCCTTCCTTCCACATTTGAAACAAGTGATCTCCCTTTTACTGTTGTTCGTTGATCCATCTGATGGTTGTGCATCACACTCTGCCATTTTGTGTCTCCAGCTCCCACAATTCCAGCATCCGACATACCTATTTGGACGCCTCTGGAAATTTCCCCTTTTGTATGGATACCGTCCTGCTCTACTAAAATGGTTGCCACGGAAACCATTATCTTGAAATTCTTGCTGCTCACCTTTCTGTGCTGAATCCACACTTTTCGCCCTTGGTCTGATGACTGGATTCTGGTCCTGTTTAGTGTACGCTGCACAGACTATTTCCTCACTAAATTGTCTACCAATAGATACGTTAGGATGTGCAGTCATGTAATTTTGCCCTAACTGTGACATTGTGTCTATGTCCTTTGGCTTACGTTCCTCAAAGAAAGCCACTAAGTTAGTATTACATGAAGCTAATACTTTGTCTCTTAACACTAAATCTACTAATTTATTAAAATCTTTCCCTACTTCTGCGAGCTCCATCCATTTGTTAAATGTGTTCTTTACTGTGTTAACAAAGTCTGTGAAATCTTTATTTGTCTCTGGCACTAACTGTCTAAACTTTGTTCTATATCCATGTTCAGTTAGTTGGAACTTTGTCAGCAAACGTTGACGTAAGATAGTGTAGTTGTTTCTTTCTTCTACAGGTAAATTGAACATGGTGTCTAGTGCCTTACCCGTAAGAAACTCGCCCAGCCGCATCGCATACTCCGCTTCTGGAATGCCTAATGTTTTTACAGACGATTCGAATCTCCCAAGATAGGATTCAAGACAATCCCGGTCCGTAAAGTATGGCAGTTTTAATCGTTGTAATGACTGTGAAGGTCTTCTGTTTTCCTCACTTTGACCCTTACATGATAGTTCTAGTTTTCGAAGTGCAATTTCCGCTTCCATCTTAATCTTCTCTTTCTCAATTTCCATTCTCATATGTGTCTCTTTCTCTTCCTGTAGACGCTTGTTTTCTATTTCAGCTAATTTTACTTGTGTCTCTTTCTCTTCCTGTAGACGCTTTGCCTGGCGTTCATTATGCCTCTCCTCTCTTTCCGTCTGTTTTTGTTCTTTTGCTTCTGCATACTCCTGTAACTCTTTACCTTTCAGGCCTATTCGTTCACCTGCTTCAATATATTCCATTAAAGTAGGCATCTTGTACTTGTGGACACGTTGCTGTCTGTCAGTGTAACAAGCTACGTGGAGGGTCCCAAATAGCCCTGTCACAATGTTTCAAAATTATTCTCTTTATAGCCCTGGCTGGGATAGGTCTTTACCTGCCAACCCTCCTCCGTTTTCCCCGGACTCACTGTCACTCTTTCTTTCGACCTAAGGACCTATTTCCTGCAATGTTCTTCTGGCTGATCCATATATATAACACAGTGATCGTTGGAATAAACTAAAACTTGATTTATTAAATCAATACAGGACAGCACAGAAAAAACATCGAGGCAGTTAACACAGAAAGTTCTAAACAGACACAACACAGATAAAGTTCAGGCACAGATCCTCAGGTTGCCATAGTCACAGACCCAGCTTCATATACTGTCCGATCTGTCCATATACATCTCACCCCGAGTGCCGGAATCTCCTTCCTTCCAGGTACTTGGGTGTAAGTTCAACAGGCTTCTGTAGAATCAAATCCACTGGTTGTTGAGGAATTGTTCATGGACTTAACATAGATAGGCTTCTTTCAATGGCTGGTACAAAATGGGTATGCCTGATAATCATGCGTAGACTCAACTTAGACTTTGCCTGCTCTCGGGCCTATGTCAATGAAAGGACCCGAGATGCACCATTACTGCAAATTGTCATTGTTTCATAGTGTACAGGATCAACCCAGATTATAACTGTTCTCGGGCCTATGTCATTTCCTCAAGATATGCCCTTGCCTCTCTCTCAGAGTTAAGCACACCATGTGTGATATGGCCAATACATTGACCTGGCTTCATCAGACGTATTTGGCTCAAGCACAGAAGCTGTGTGGATACTGTCCGATTTGGTCACGTCCAACAAAAAAGGACCCTGGAGATGACAAACAATATTAAGCGACTGGGCGGACTCATGCATCACACAATCCTGAAGACCAATAGGGTCTCAGTTAATATATTTGACATATATGATCTTGACCGTATGCAGTATATACCATACCCGAATGAATGGGCCTGACCTGTCAGGTAGCCCCTGGATTGGCTACGTCCGGGCTTGAGTCGACCTCCAGCTGGGTGATGTCAGGTTGTCCACCCTAGGAACGTTTTGTCTACAAGACACACATTCCACACTCATACCAAGCCTTTATTATTATTGGGCACATTCATTTCCATGCTTTCCTCTCACTTGCAAACCATGCCTTTCTCGCAACCAAGATCTTGTGGTGTAGTGCGCCCAGTAATCGGTGTGTTTCTCCCCCCTAAGTGGGGTTATATGGCACACCGTGTATTTCCCCATTCAAAGAAGATACTACCCCTCCCGGCCGCCGCTCTCGACTGAGCTGTCGCCAATGTACCGGCAGTGCCCTGCACAAGCCATAAGTGTATATGAGTTCAGGTTCTCTCAGTGAGATAGAGAAGCCCATTATCTTCCCGACATCATCCTATCGAGTAAAAGACGAAAGAGATAGCACTGTGGATAGCCTCTTCCGGCTCAAGAAGATAGATCATAGATTGGTGGACCCCATTCCCAAGGAGCACACCGTAGCTATCTAATGTGCTTATATTCAAAAGAGAGATGCTACTAAGTAACGGTAAGCCGTAGGAAGAAAGATAGCAACAGCTCATCTGCCGCCAAGAACAAATGAAATCCTCTGGGGAGATATATTGTTCAGATTCACTCCCCCTGCTATGCCAAGAACAAGACGCCTAGTCAGATTGCCAACGGTCAACCCACTCACAATATGGGCATAACCGGCTTTTCGCCAGTTCGTTTCAGTCGTTAAGACAATAGATATTTATAGGCCAAGTTTTGCCTGGACCAAAGAAAACCCAAGTTTACCTTTTCCTTCCACCAGTAGTAGACCTTTTAAATGTCAAAAGGTTTACCCGCAAGATCCAAACATATATTTACTCGCTCCATGTAAAGATTGTGTTATAAAGGTAACCCAAAGAACTATCTTTCATGGAGATTGAGCGAACAAGAGAACTGAGAGCTTCCGAAACCCGTTTCCCCCTGTTTCCCCAAAATCAAAGAAGGCTTGAGGACATGAGCCACTGGCGTTTCGCTACATAGGCCCCCTCTTAAGAAAGTCGAACCCTACGAACTTTCTACTGTCAGTGGTTCTGTTCGAATGACCCCACCCTCACATTCAACCATAGGATGTCGTGATAGGAAATCCGCTCCCACATTCTCCCTTCCGGGGATGTATTCGACCGTGAACTGATACGGTTGTAGGAGCAATGACCATCTCATTAACCTCGCGTTCAGTTTCTTAGAAGTTGCCAAGAACGTCAGAGGTTGATGGTCGGATTGCACTTTGAACTGGACTCCATACAGATAAGGTTGAAATTTCTGTACCGCCCACACTAGAGCTAGACATTCCCGTTCGACGGTGGAGTAATTCCGTTCGGCGGGTAACAGTTTTCGACTGGCATATGCCACCGGACACAGCACCGAAGGATTATCTCGCCCTTCCTGCAATAGAGTTGCCCCAATCCCTATGTTACTCGCGTCGGTTCTCAGAACAAACGTTTTCTCCAAATCCGGGAGTTGCAGGACTGGCCTATCCACCAACGCCTGTTTCAGCTTCCCATAAGCCTCTTCACAGCTCGGGGTCCAGATTATAAGATCTGGCGATCCTTTCTTCAGAGTCTCGGTTAACGGCGCCGCAATTTCGTTGAACTTTGGAATAAATTTCTGGTAAAACCCACACAGAGACAAGAAAGACCTAACATCTTTTTTGGATCTAGGACGGGGTGCGAGACGGACCTTTTCAATATTCTTTTCTTCCGGTACCAGTCCCCCTGGGGTAATAGTGTGTCCCAGCAATTCCAAGGATTGATAGCCAATCATGCATTTGGCTGGACGGGCGGTTAACCCTTCCTCTTTTAACCTTTTGAAGATCTGTCCCAAGGACCTCAGGTGATCACTCAGATTGTCAGACGCGATGAGAATATCATCCATAAACGAGACGACAGAGGGATCCCTTAAAGGGTCTAATAACTTTCTCATCATGCGTGTGAACACACTGGGCGCATTGCTCAGCCCAAAAGGCATCACCTTAAATTCGTAATGGCCGCTCGGAGTACTGAAAGCGAGCATGGGCCGAACCTCAGGCTTCACAGGGATCTGATAATATCCCCGACTTAAATCGATTTTTGAGAAGTACTTTGCCCTATTTAATCTGGCAAACAGTTGATTGGTGTTTGGTAACGGCTCAACTTGGAATGTTGTACAACTGTTTAAATGCCTGTAATCAATACATAAGCGGTGCTCCCCGCTTGGCTTCCTCAACAAGACAACCCCGGCATTATAAGGAGAAGTCGAAGGAGTTATGATGTCATCATCCAGAAGCTTCTGGATTTCGGCTTCCAGAGCCTTCTCTTTCGAAAAGGGCACTGGATATATTTTTTGGCGAACGGGGTCTTGGGTAGTCAGAGTCATATCAAACTCGAGCAACCCTGTCCGCCCTGGCCGATCGGTAAGGATCTGCTGATGGGACTCCAACAAACGGATGACCAGATCTGTTTCTTCAGCCGACAGATCAGGATTTATATGTACATCCCTATAGGTTTCCCCAGGGTATAATGGATACCCCCTATCCGCGTCTTCGCCCGATTCAGTTTCCATCGCGACCGCCATAGTCATGAGTGGGAGAGAAGTACCATCGGATCGTTCCTCATATTTTTTGAGGAGGTTAATGTGGAAGATTTTAGATTTCCCCCTGATCCGGATAGCATAATTGGTACGGGACACCACCCTTTCCACCGGGAAAGGTCCCTGCCAACCAATTTCGAGTTTATTGGAACCTACTGGAAGTAACAACAGAACCCGATCCCCCACTTTAAGAGACCTATCTTTCGTCCTTCTATTGTAGTAGGCCGCGTGTCTCTTCCTGGCCGCTCTCAGATTCTGAGCTGCCAAAGCCCAACCCGTCTGGAGTTTCTTCTTTAACTCTTCGACGTATTTATATGAGGATACAACTTCTTCGGAAGTTTCTTCCTCTGTCCAACATCTCAATAAGGCTTCTAAGGGACCCTTGATTGGCCTCCCGAATAGTAGAGTGGCTGGTGGCAACCCGGTCGACCCATGGTGAACCTCCCGATAGGCGAACAAGGCGGCCGAGATATACTCATCCCATCTGTCTGGTTTCTCTTGAGCCAGCTTCCGAAGCATGGTCATCAAGGTACCATTAAACCTCTCTACTTGCCCATTAGACTGAGGGTGGTACGGGCTTGTGTGAATGTGGTTAGTCTGGAAGATACGAAAGACTTCTTCCATCAGCTTACCACAGAACTGAGACCCATTGTCCGTTAGGATCTGGTTGGGAAATCCCAACCGAGTAAATGTCTCCATCAGTGCATCAGCCACTCGCTTAGAGTCGATTGTGACTAAAGGTATCGCCTCACCCCACATGGAACAGCAATCCACCATCGTGAGAATGTACTTATTCCTCTTCCTAGTCCGAGGAAGAGGACCAACAAGATCGATGGCAACTCTCTCGAAAGGAGAGTTCATAATGGGCATGTCGCCCAGGACTACTGGAGCCGTCCAGTGTTTTGGTGCCACACGCTGGCACTCTGGGCACGACTTGACGTACCTACGCACGTCTCCAGTCATCCCTGACCAGTAGTAATGGCAGGAAATGCGCTGGAGAGTTGCCCCGACACCCATATGTCCACTGAATGAAATGGTGTGTCCCATATGAAGAAGCTGTTCCCGATAAGCCTTAGGAACTACCAGCTGTCCATGCTGGCGATCCTCCACTCCGGCTCTCCGGTACAGTAACCGATTCTTCATATAATACTGACCCCGTCTTGGTGGGTCAGAACTTTTGGGCAACTGATTGAAGCAAGGTTGCAAAGTCGCATCCTGGCTTTGAGCAGCTCGTAACTCCCCAGGCAAGGGATTCACGATCACGGCCGGCGTCTGCTCATCCTCCGATTGAGATCTGGTTTGCATCGCCCCTACGTACATGGGTTCATTTGGAATCCCTAGAAAGACGTAGCGACAACCCAAGATCATTGGGAAGATAGGATCTAGCAGAACGGCTGCCTGTATAGTGCCGGTAACATATTTTGATTTGATGTCTACCTTCGCAATTGGAAGAGACATGGCTACCGCACTCTTTGTCGCCGTTTGAATCTCAATAGATTCCCCGGTTAGCTGCTCCGGGCTCACTAAGTGTGATGAAATTACAGCCTCAAACTGCAGACCGGTGTCATAGAGACACTCAACTGGTTGTCCGTTCACAAGTACCGTTTCTACTACTGGTGGTTTTTCTGAATCATTGTTCCCAAGATCCCTCCCTTCTACTTCCTGGTGAGACCCTTCCCCGGTTTCTACAAGACAAGCAGCATAGTGAGAGTCTTTCTGTTTACGCCGGCAATCAACCGTATTGTGTGTGGGAGATTTGCAATAGGCGCACCACTTTTCACTCCACTTTCTTTTAGGAGATCCAGGTGGACTCTTACCAGAGGGTTTCTTAATAGGAACTTTCTCGAAAGGATCCTCCTTCTTGGTGTGAGCTGTTTTATGGTTCTTCTTCTTTCCAGACCAGGTGTCTGGTGGTCGGGGATTGGGTTGTGACAATTCCCCATTATCCCCATGAGCCAGCACATACCTTTCCGCCAATGTGTTGACCATGTCTAACCTTTCTGCCCCATTTTCAAGCAAGAAGGTTTGCAATGGCTTCGGCATCATCCTTTTCATTTGGTCCACGACCACTAATTCTTCCAAACTTTCATAGTCGTTAGCAAATCCAGCTAATGACATCCACTTCAAAAGGTAAGACTTCAGTCTGACACTGTAGGCTGCGAACATCTCTCCTGGCTCTCTTTTGGACTTTCTGAACTGCTGACGGTATGTATGGGCTGTCATCTGGAACCTTTTCAATAATGCTTTTTCCAGAGCCTCATAGTCATTCTCCATACCAGGTGGCAACCTTGAATAGACCTCGTACGCTGTCCCCCTCAGGCCCTGCGAGATTTTCAAGTTCCATTTCCCACGTTCCAGTCCCATAGCCAAAGCCATCGACTGGAATTTTTGAAGATACTGGTCGATCTTCTCTTTGTGTTCATCGAACGGGAGCAAAGGGAACTTCATTGCCTGGTATGGACCGCCACTAGAAGATGTTGAGTCAGGGAGAACAACGCCTCCCACTGCACCCTCGGTTTCCTTGGCAGTTTGAGCTTTTAACTTCAACTCCCTCATACGAAACTCATGGTCTCTGACGGCCTGCTCAGCCTCCCTTTTCTTGGCTTCGCGCACAGCCTGTCTGAAGTCTCTTTCCACTTCCTGCACATATTTCTGTAACTCCGCTCCATCATAGCCCATCTCACGCCCTGTAGCCTGTACGTCAGCGACATTAAACCCAGCTGATGCCATCTTAAACTCAGAGGGTAAGGGTAGAGGTAATTGTCTATTAAATTGCACTCACAAGTACACAACAAGTTACATTACACGACCACAACACGTCGTATGTCGGTCAGTCTGTGTCAGGAAGAGTATAGACAATAGCCAGGCACGGTAGGCAGAACCTATTGATAGTAGACAAGGATATCTGTCCCCTATCACTAAATCAGCCAGAACTCCACCAGGATTTCAAATATCCCGCGACGTGCCCCCAGAAATTGTAACAAGCTACGTAGAGGGTCCCAAATAGCCCTATCACAATATTTCAAAATTATTCTCTTTATAGCCCTGGCTGTGATAGGTCTTTACCTGCCAACCCTCCTCCGTTTTCCCCGGACTCACTGTCACTCTTTCTTTCGACCTAAGGACCTATTTCCTGTCAGTGTTCCTCTGGCTGATCCATATATATAACACAGTGCTCGTTGGAATAAACTAAAACTTGATTTATTAAATCAATACAGGACAGCACAGAAAAACATCGAGGCAGTTAACACAGAAAGTTCTAAACAGACACAACACAGATAAAGTTCAGGCACAGATCCTCAGGTTGCCATAGTCACAGACCCAGCTTCATATACTGTCCGATCTGTCCATATACATTCTCACCCCGTGTGCCGGAATCTCCTTCCTTCCAGGTACTTGGGTGTAAGTTCAACAGGCTTCTGTAGAATCAAATCCACTGGTTGTTGAGGAATTGTTCATGGACTTAACATAGATAGGCTTCTTTCAATGGCCGGTACAAAATGGGTATGCCTGATAATCATGCGTAGACTCAACTTAGACTTTGCCTGCTCTCGGGCCTATGTCAATGAAAGGACCCGAGATGCACCATTACTGCAAATTGTCATTGTTTCATAGTGTACAGGATCAACCCAGATTATAACTGTTCTCGGGCCTATGTCATTTCCTCAAGATATGCCCTTGTCTCTCTCTCAGAGTTAAGCACACCATGTGTGATATGGCTAATACATTGACCTGGCTTCATCAGACGTATTTGGCTCAAGCACAGAAGCTGTGTGGATACTGTCCGATTTGGTCACGTCCAACAAAAAAGGACCCTGGAGATGACAAACAATATTAAGCGACTGGGCGGACTCATGCATCACACAATCCTGAAGACCAATAGGGTCTCAGTTAATATATTTGACATATATGATCTTGACCGTATGCAGTATATACCATACCCGAATGAATGGGCCTGACCTGTCAGGTAGCCCCTGGATTGGCTACGTCCGGGCTTGAGTCGACCTCCAGCCGGGTGATGTCAGGTTGTCCACCCTAGGAACGTTTTGTCTACAAGACACACATTCCACACTCATACCAAGCCTTTATTATTATTGGGCACATTCATTTCCATGCTTTCCTCTCACTTGCAAACCATGCCTTTCTCGCAACCAAGATCTTGTGGTGTAGTGCGCCCAGTAATCGGTGTGTTTCTCCCCCCTAAGTGGGGTTATATGGCACACCGTGTATTTCCCCATTCAAAGAAGATACTACCCCTCCCGGCCGCCGCTCTCGACTGAGCTGTCGCCAATGTACCGGCAGTGCCCTGCACAAGCCATAAGTGTATATGAGTTCAGGTTCTCTCAGTGAGATAGAGAAGCCCATTATCTTCCCGACATCATCCTATCGAGTAAAAGACGAAAGAGATAGCACTGTGGATAGCCTCTTCCGGCTCAAGAAGATAGATCATAGATTGGTGGACCCCATTCCCAAGGAGCACACCGTAGCTATCTAATGTGCTTATATTAAAAGAGAGATGCTACTAAGTAACGGTAAGCCGTAGGAAGAAAGATAGCAACAGCTCATCTGCCGCCAAGAACAAATGAAATCCTCTGGGGAGATATATTGTTCAGATTCACTCCCCCTGCTATGCCAAGAACAAGACGCCTAGTCAGATTGCCAACGGTCAACCCACTCACAATATGGGCATAACCGGCTTTTCGCCAGTTCGTTTCAGTCGTTAAGACAATAGATATTTATAGGCCAAGTTTTGCCTGGACCAAAGAAAACCCAAGTTTACCTTTTCCTTCCACCAGTAGTAGACCTTTTAAATGTCTCAATCTTTAACTTGAACTCTTGACATTCGGCCGTGGATGGCCATCAGTAGAAACGGACATGAATCCTCCAGAAGCCGCACCAGTGCACATTTGGCGCAAGGCGCTTCATCGGGTTTACCCGCAAGATCCAAACATATATTTACTCGCTCCATGTAAAGATTGTGTTATGAAGGTAACCCAAAGAACTATCTTTCATGGAGATTGAGCGAACAAGAGAACTGAGAGCTTCCGAAACCCGTTTCCCCCTGTTTCCCCAAAATCAAAGAAGGCTTGAGGACATGAGCCACTGGCGTTTCGCTACAGTCAGCCAACTATAAATGTGACGACTCTGCTGTTAGTCTTTGTGTCACTTCCCTAAGTACACCAGCACTCCCTGTGTACGTAAATTCGTAGTGCTAAAATATCACTCTATACTCACCCAGTCACTCTATAAGCACTAGGTAGTGAGGGGGAAGTATCACCTATACTCCTTTGCATATATATCTATGACCACAAGTTCATAAAGTCCCTGGACATATTGTTAAACATACATATAAATACATATACAAACAAATGGATGATAACAGTAAGTGGTGCCTATAAAACGCTAGACGCATAGGCTAGTGACACGCATACAGATGATTACATAGAAATAAAAACCACCAACATTGACATGCCCATGTAAAAACACAACTGTGCGCGTAATATATAAATATAAACTGACACCGACCACTAGACAGTAGAAATGATGAAAGATCACAATAATAACATATATCCGACCACAAAAAATATCATATGTAAATATAACGAAAAGAAGAAAGAGAAAGGGAGAAAAAAAAATTATAGCATAAAAATATACACAAATCTGACGTCAGACAACTCGGCTCTAGATATTGGTTAGGACTATTCCAATGCTACTGCACGACACGCTAACTCATTAACGTTTACCTTACAAACAATATCTTAAGCACCAGAAATACCCACGTTTCACAAGGCCTATCCTGATGTAGATAGAGATCGCAAAAAGTGCCTATCAACAAATACATGTAATAACATATATATATATATATATATATATATATATATATATATATATATATATATATATATATATATATATATATATATATATATATATATATATAAGTAGACAAACGATAACGACAGTTAAGACGATAAGAGAGCAACCAAAATGTCCAACTGGTTGGCCGATAAATATGTCCTTATTAATCCGTCGCCAAAAGTTCTTATTTTGCTGTTAATAGTTTTTAATAGTTTCCCACACTATGCTGAAAATGTCTACGACGCTAGTTTCCAAAGCGACTTATCAACTTGTTGAGTGGTTCCTGAATTTCACATGGTGATCATAAATTCCAACTGTCGACAAAAGTTGAAGATGATAGTGATTATCCAAAATGTTCTGTCTCAACACAGTCCGTAACGTTATTGTACTTTGTCTGAACGTGGTGACACCACAGTAATAATCCAAACGTCTTTATACTATCGTTGTGGAGATGGCGCTTCGCTGTATCATTTATGTGATAGACTCACGTTTAAAGGCAAAGTTCAGCAACAACAACAAAAATAATTCCACCAAATATCCAGCGCTTTAAATTTTTATATATAAATCCTTATTGGCAAAGAAATACGACCATGGTTGCGATGACGCCACGTTAAAATGTTTGCTCGTAACAGAATAATGATGAAAACGGGCTTGAACAAAGACGAACATAAAGTCTGGCTTTCTTTCAAAACAACCTTGTTTTGTTCATTCACAATGAGTCATCTTGACCACAATAGGCCATGGACATTTTCCTGAGTACCTTTACTCCTTCCACCCCCAACTCCCAATGTCACCTCAATTTATCTTTATCACCCTCAGTGAAAAATTCCTCCGTAAAAACAGTTTCCACACAACCTTGACAGCCCCACCCGGCTGCTCTTTTAACTCCGTGGAAAGTCACACTTAATCTGTCTGTAAAATGCCCGGAAACCTTTCCGTAATACACGAACACTTTCCACTTCTGCCCCCGCACGGCTGTGGTAGGGGTAACGTAACTCTCCCCCGTCGTTCACTCTTTCCAGTGAATCAGCGACTGTCAATTTTCTCTGTTTTTCAAACATGTACTTCCCCAGTACCTGGACGCTGGTGTCTCCACCCGTCCTATTAACTGCGTCGACCAATCTTGAACTGTCGACCTGCGAACACACTGTGCGTTGTCCTTCTCACACACACCTGTCAATATCTATGATTTTTCTTCAATCCTGTCTTTATCACCGAAAGCGATAATGTCCAGCCCGTCTCGCCGCGCAGACTTTTGTGCCGCGTATTCACCAACGCGCTGTTTGTGACTAGTGACTAACCCCATCACCCCCCACTCTTCATTGATCTGTGCCGCTGTTTTCTTAACGCGCGCTGACAGTTTTTCCCGATGTGCGGTCTTACACACACACACACACACACACACACACACACACACACGTAGGATATTCCACCACCTTCTGGATTAATCCTGGTTTTCCGTTAGCTTGAGCACTACTGTCTGGTATCAAATTTACCTGTCGTGAACTTCACTTGAACTGTCTGCTAGCTTGAGTTTTTACTCCCGTCTGTCTGTGTGAATTATCTGGCGCACACACAAAGAGTTCACATTACCCTCTTGAAGCCACACAATCCAAATTGTCAAGGGTTTGCTAGTTTGATGGAACGAAGTCACCAGATAATAACTCCTCTCTCAGCGAAGAGCCCACATATATCTCAATATTGCACGGTGTTCCTTGACCGAATGCAGCTGTCAGAAAATCTTTACTAAGCGAAGAGATCCCAGTTATCACACGATTTGCTTAAGGGCGCGTGATGGTCGTTGTCTAGGTAACGATACTCCTGGTGTGTCAATTGAGCTCTCTCACTGTCTTACACTATGACTCACCCCCGCAGTGCACATTCACCAGTCAGTAAACAAGATCGAGTTTGGCGCACATAATCCTTTAATACAGAAATAACACAAACCCACGGACAAACGGAACATGTTTATAAATCCAGAACACAATGTAATCCACCGAAGAGATATATATTCCTCACAACTCTACACGCACACATCAATGCCTTCTCAAGGCCTGCTGAATCTCAAATTCATAAGACAGGTAATCCAGCTACTATCCACGGCTGGATCTCACACAATACGACCCACCCACTGGGTCGGAGCCTCTGCTCACTATGTAACCCACTCTGGGTTTTAGGACTGCATTCACAGCTCGGAGAATCACACAACACAGTTCTCCGTCGACTACCGACTCGTTCGGTGTCTAAAACTCAACTCCCCGAAGTCTCTTGACTTCACACACAAATACACTATCTCTCGCCCCATCCACCCTAGTGGTTTTTCTCTACCCTCACTATTTTATTTCTCAGGACTGGCTGTTTTTCTCATAGCCAGGTCAGTCACTTTACTGTCTCCCACTTTCATCCATTCTTTCTCATGCCCGGTCACTCAACTCACTGTCAATGACCCAGACTTATGTCAAGCATCTAAATAGTTCTTGACATAAGCCCTATACCATCTGAACACATCTCGACATAAGCCCTGTACCATCTGAATACATCTTGACATAAGTTCTATACCAGCTGAATACATCTCGACATAAGTCCTATACCATCTGATTACATCTCGACATAAGCCCTGTACCATATGATTACATCTCGACATAAGCCCTATACAATCTGATTACATCTCGACATAAGCCCTATACAATCTGATTACATCTCGACATAAGCCCTGTACTATCTGAAAACATCTCGACATAAGTCCTATACCATCTGATTACATCTCGACATAAGCCCTATACCATGTGATTACATCTCGACATAAACCCTGTACCATATGATTACATCTCGACATAAGCCCTGTACTATCTGAAAACATCTCGACATAAGCCCTATACCATCTGATTACATCTCGACATAAGCCCTGTACCATCTGAATACATCTCGACATAAGCCCTATACTATCTGAAAACATCTCGACATAAGCCCTGTACCATCTGAATATAAAGATGAAGCAGAACACCAAGTTAAGCGGCTGCTGGTGGCCAAGACGACATGACGCATGGCTACCCACAGAAGCGAGTGGCGTTCACATCGTATCGGCACGGAACAAATTGTTAATGGTGTATGTCCTGGGCAGGACGTTTCGGTTAACACCCCCCCCCTCCACCCCAGATCGATTTACCAGGCATTCTTACTTTCAATAGTCTGTCATTTATGAACGAGAAGTCAACGATGGAGTCCAAACTGACGCGTGTAGGAAATGATCCCGCTACCTCGTCGTCAGCGGTCCAGAAGTTCAAGAGCTACAGAGCTCTTCTCTATTCAACCACGGCGAAGTCTTACTAACCACTAGTAAACAAAATAAGTAAAGGACACATTTACTAGCTTCTTTCAGCACATGGCGCTAGTCCCATATATGTATAGACTAATCGGCTTCCTGGCCTAGAGGTTAGCGGCTTTTCTCCGTAATCTCGTATACTCTTGTAAGTAACGTGACGATGGTGAGAATCAGCAGTGGTTCGAATAGTGTCGGTAACTTACGGGGTATGTGAGCCGACCGCTCAGAAAGCAATGGTAAACTACTGAGTGTAATCTTGCCAAGAAATCAACAATCAGCTGAAAGATGCTGATTTTGACAGCGATGTCCTGTAAAGGATATGCAAAACATTTATTTATTTAATCGGTACTCGGCGATTGAAGGTGTAATAACCAATGCAGATGGTTAATCTCCATATTTTCAGGTTAACGATTTTGAGACGATCATAAGGATCAATAAGGCTCAGATAAGGCCCATAAGCTAAAAGTAAACTTATTGAGATTTCCTGTGGGGGAAAATAAATCAGATTTAACATTCTTCAATAGTAAAGAAGAAACAGTAACAACACTAGTTCGACACAGACAGTATAAATAGTTATATAGTTTTCAAAAGTAACAAAATGTCACCTTTCCGACGTCAGTAACAGAACTCATGTGGGTTTCAAGAAACCGTGAGAAACCGGACTTGAGCCATTGGATCCAGATTCTAACATCACTTCCGGCAAGGACGCCTGAGACGAGGTTAGACACGGAGCCTTCTGCTACGCTGTCATGAAGAACAGTAACATTATTTATTATTTGTTAGTAAACTGCAAACAACAATACAATGGAAGCAGAAAGAATAGATTGTACACTAAATTGACTTGCATATCTGCTCCGCTGTCATAAAGAACAATAATATTAATTATTATTTGTTAGTTGATCTGCAAGCAGCAATACAATGAAGACAGAAACAGTATATTGGACAATTTAGTGCCGTGCATATCTGCTACACTGAAATAAAGAACAGTAATATTAATTAGAAAAAAATAGAAAGTCAATCAAAGATCCAAATGTTATTGATTCAATGAACATTACAGAGTCCACAGCCTGGTAATCATTTGTTTTAGTTGTGCAAAACTTTCTGGGTAGCTATAAAGCAGACAATTATTCAGAATTAATCGAAGACGTGCTATCGAGCTATCGAGCTTTTGTAAGCTTGGATGCAACATGAGCATAAACTTGCACCACCGCCATAACCATTTACATTGTTTTCTTGAGAATCTTGACGACTTTAGTGAGGAACAAGGTGAAAGATTTCACCAAGATATAAAAACAATGAGAGAGAGAGAGAGAGAGAGAGAGAGAGAGAGAGAGAGAGAGAGAGAGAGAGAGAGAGAGAGAGAGACAGAGACAGAGAGAGAGAGAGCAGGGACTTTGGGATGCCCAAATGATGGCAGATTACTGTTGGACCCTTATGCGTAGCTGTCCAGGCATGTCACATTCCAGGAAGTACTAGAAAGGAAGCTATTTGTGTGTTTACTATAAATTTAAAAAATGCTAGTGATAAAGTTTTAATACATTTTTGGTGTTTTATACGAAGGCAATAAATGCACAGTAATTACATATAATATGAATGCAGATTACAGTCAAAATGCCACTGATGGCACCTAACTCTAGGCTTGTACATACCAGTTGCCCTACTAAGACATATAGGGATTATGTCAGTTCTTAGTTATCTGAAAAAACTAGAGCTGATAGGTAAACAAAAATCGGTTTACATTTTTGGAAGCAGCAACACAAAATTACCCAAGAATAGCTAGAAAATTTAAGGCACCGAAATGTATGTAAACCAGTGTTATTTGTTAGTTTATCTGCATACAACAATATAACAGTCTAGGAGTCCTATAGATGCTCCATCTCAGTCAGCCAATGTCACAGGAAGCCGATGCTAATTGTTCCAGTAATACCGTGATTTTAAATAAGAAAGACAAACAATATATTGTACAATTTACTGCCTTGCGTATTTCGATGTCTCTCATCCGGTGCATACTATAAACAATTCAACATATATCTGAGTATCGTAATGAATCCTTTCATCTGAAATACACAAAACACTAATAAGTTTCGCTATCACAACGGTAGTTTTATCAGGACTTTTTGTTTATCGAACATATTTTGAAGTAGCGTAGTGAATCCTTTCGTCTTTTTTTTTTTACTGTTGCATATCCCTTGCAGGACGTTGGAGTCAACACCAGCATTTTTCAGCTGCTGTTGATGTAGGCAAATTTTTACGTTCAGTCGTTTGCCATTGCTTTCTGAACGACCGACTCCCATACCAACACGTTATAATACAACACTACACGGTCTGCTGCACAAATCGGTCGCGGCTGCATTTCGCACGCCTGGTAAGCGGCTCATGAACCACGTTCGCAAGCCTTTGGCCACGGAGATCTGGCCTTTCATCTGAAATACACAAAACACATTGTCATAAGTTTCACTTGTAATTTTTCCTTGCCTTTCTTGGAATTGACTCACTGAATGTTTACAATATTGCTTTGTAAAGATTTTCCACCACTTTATTTTAACTTGTCTTGTCGTGTTTGAGTGTTTTCATATTGCTTGTCTGTTAGCAGTGCAAATCTATCCCAATCATCTCATTTATAATTCCATATGGTAATGGATGTTGCTCCTCATCATTCATCACAAACATAACTGGTTTGTGATCACTGGCTACTAAATGGTCAAGCACATGCAGTTGAATTTTGTGGAGGATCTACCTAGTGTAGTAATCCAAGCTTGGAGTGGAATTGTTACAGATGCGGAGAGGCCGATGATTGGTTGATTGATTGATTGATCTTTATGTTAGAAGGGTTAAAAATTGGGCACGCAGGCCCGTCTTACATTCGGCCCTTCCAGTCACTCATCGTTCGTTCATCAATAGTGCATGATGCATTTACATAGGAAAAAAACATTGTCAAATGAATGTTGTAAACATAAACAATGTATACCATGTTATGAGACATATCCCCAAACCACACACACATCCCCCACCCACACACACCCCCAACCAAGCAGGCACCCCAGGCATACATATATTCCCCCACCTACCCATACATCGCTAAATCGCTGTCTCAAACCACTACATTCAATATTGGAGTACCACAAGGCTCTATTCTTGGCCCTCTATTATTTGCCATATATATTAACGATCTACCTTTGCATCTTTCATCGTCCTGCGATCTATTTGCAGACGACTGTACAGTGTACACAAACGCTGAAAACTGTATTTTACTGGAGTCGTCTTTACAACAAGAATTAAATAATGTAGTTAGGTGGAGCTATTCAAACCGTATGCAAATTAATATCACTAAAACAAAATCAATGTTATTAACAACCAGACAAAGACTTCAAACTCTAAGCTCACACACATCACTTCAACTTCACATCGATAACATGCCAGTAGAAAGTGTAATTGAGCACAAAACATTAGGCCTAATCATTGATAGAAACCTAACCTTTAATTCCCACGTTCAAGCGCTCATTAAACAAACAGCGAAAAAAGTCTACCAACTCGCCAAAATTAAAAACTTCCTTGATGAGGACACAAGGAAACTATTCTATACTTCTCATATTCAGACACACTTTGACTACTGCTCTACAATCTGGGACGGTTGTTCTAATTCAAACACCAAGCGACTTTACTCACTCCAGAAACGGGCCATGAGTCTAATTTATAGCAAACATTCATCTGACAATCCCAGCCTGTATAAACGCCTTCAGTTGCTACCACTCCGCAAACGCCTGCTTTTCAATAAAGCTAAACTAATTCACAAAATCTTGCATCGGAATGCCCCAAATTACCTTTGGCCATTGTTTAAATATAATGCTAGACACAGTAAACGTTTAAATATATTACACATTCCGAAGCCTAGGATTGACTTATACAAAACAAGCTTAACGTACTCTGCAGCTCAGCTGTGGAACAATCTTCCACAAGAAATAAAAGACATCACCAATCCTTATTCATATAATCGCAAATTACTCGAACACTATCTCAGTACGGATTACCTTCCCCCATAATAATAGTGATAATAATAATAATAACAAAACCCTAGTATAACAGCCAGTCCCCTTTTGGTAGGCCAGTATATTCCACATGGCTAATAAGTGTCTGACCATTATCTAATGTTACTGTATCGTGTAGTTTTGATGTTCGCATTTTGCCAATGCTTTTATAATGCATAAGTTTTATATTGTTGCTGTTCTCTGTTAGCCTTGAATGACGTGTGAATGAAATAATGTATGGAAGAGAGTGATAGAAGGGCAGAATGTTAGACGGGCCTGCGTGCCCAATTCTTAACCCTTTGAAAATAAAGTTTGTTCGTTCGTTCGTTCGTTCGTTCCCCACCCACACATCCCCCACATTCACACATCTCCCCTAGCACACACACGTACGCACATGCACGCACCCCAGGCATACATATATTCCCCTACCTACCCATACATCCCGACCCACACATTCCCATATACACACATCTCCCCTACCACACACACACACACACACATCCCCCGACACACACACACACTTGCCAACCCACACATCTTCCACCCACCCACCCAAACACCCCCAACTACTCAGCCAAGCACACATCCCCACACATTTCCCCAACCACACATTCCCCCACCTTCACAAACATCCCCTGCCAACCCACACATCATGCACCCACCCACACATACCCCAACATAACAACTTTCCCTCACCCACATCCCGCACCCACCCCTACACACATCCCCAACCCACACACATCCTCAACCCACACAATCTCCCCACCCACACACACGCCACACCCATCCTCCATCCCACACACACTCACCCACCCACACATCCTCTATACATCCTCTACTCATCCACCTACACACTCCCAATCACCCATCCCCCGTCCACTCTTCCCTCAACCACATATCCCCACCCACTCACAAATCCCCAACCAACCCACACATACACCACCCATACACATACCCCACCTACACACACATACACAAATCCCTACACACATCCCCCACCCACGTACACATCCCTCAACCACTCACACCCACACATCCCACACCCACCCATCAACACATACCTCTCTAACCTACCCACACACACTCACACACCCCAACTACCCAGCAAAACACACATCACCCACCCTCACAATCCCTCACCCACCCGCACATCCCATACCCAACCACACCTCCACCACCCACCCACACACACATACACAAATCCCCACACACATCCCCTACCCACGTACACATCCCTCAACCACTCACACCCACACATCCCACACCCACCCATCAACACATACCTCTCTAACCTACCCACACACACTCATACACGCCAACTACCCAGCAAAACACACATCACCCACCCTCACAATCCCTCACCCCCCCCCCCCCCCGCACATCCCATACCCAACCACACCTCCACCACCCACCCATACACACACATCCCTCACCCACACATACACATCTTCACACACATCTCCCACCGACCCACACATCCCCCATCTACAAACACCCTTACCACCCACACATACATACTCCAACCACCCATCAACCTCCCACCCACACAGACATATCCGCCATCCACACACAATCCCCACACCCATCACACACCCATCCCCCAATCTAAACACACCCTCCACGTCCCTCACCACCCACTTATCAACACATTCCTAACCATCCCACACCACACCCACACACACATCCCACACCCACACACACATCCCTCACCCACCACACATCCTTCAGCATCCACACATATCCCCCGCACACAACCCCTCCACATATACATCCGCCACACACACGTCCCATACACACACACATACACATTCACACACACACACATCCTCACATCTGGACACATATATGATGCCTCACATAATCACTGAAACTAGTATGATCCAACTCCCACACTTTACACACACATGCAGTCACATGAGCCAGCGTTAGGTAATATACTGCACGAAACCTCTCTTCACTATTCAGTAAGGAGAGGTGCCCGGGCGCCAAAGAGCTAAGGTTTTAGCATTATAGTTAGTTAGATGCACATCTTTTACAGGACGTTGCAGTCAACACCAGAAATTTTTGCTGTTGTGATCTCTTAACAAGTTTACGTTCAGTAGTTTGCCATTGCTTTCTGAAGTACCGGCACCCATACTAATTCATAAAAACACCAACGCAACGCAGTCTGCTGCCAAATCGCTGGCAGTTGTATTTCGAACGCGGGTATGCGGAATCGTGAAGCGCGTCTATAACCACTTCGCCACGGAGCGGACATCATTATAGCAATCAAGCCATATCTTCACCTCCATGTTAGATTTGAAACAGAAATACCGATAAACTGGAGTCAGATTCCGGCTCTCAGTAGTATAGTAATCATGATCTGCCTATGAGATGGAGTAATATAGTAACCAAGATCTATCTAGGCACTACGTCGCGGTTTTGCCATATTTTACCGGAGATGCGTTTGCGTTAATTTTCTGTTTCTTGTTTTTGTCTCTCCGATTTAAGGATATATAGAGTACTGGCGACGTTAAATTCCCCAATTATTTCAAGATCGCACTAAAACAGAAACCGATTAATGGATATTATGTATTCCCCCACCAGCTACGAATGTATTCTATACCTCTCTTCTCAAAACCGTGTCATGGACAGATGTACAGACTGACTTTATAAGACGTAATTACACCTGTCGATTCCGTTTTAATTAGACTGTGCATTATTCTAGTATTTTTTTTTTTTAAACTTTATCATCCATGATACTTATGATTATGTAGTTTTCGACTATTAGAGTAGGCAATCCCATATCAAACTGAAATTATAAAGATGGCATGCTGTATATTGTGGTATTTCAATGGCGGGACATGACAGTTGTTATCCAACTATGAACATTTAATATTGCTACAGAATATTCATAGCAATTGCAATGCCAATGATTGCATGCTTGCATTCGACACCCATTATAGCATTTATGTGTTAATGTTTACCACTCTACATGGACCACATCATTGATAATTTTGCGTCTTTCCAACGGGACTTCTTTTGTCAAAATGCATCGACGGCGGCGGCCTAGCGTTGTTGACAAGACAGCGTGTAACCAACAGTTGTGTGAGTGTGTAGATAGGGTCACAAAAAGTGGAAAGGTCAAAACCGTTTTCTTCTATATATTGCTGTTATATGATAAACTGACACGCAAACTTTAATATCTCGGCTTAAACATGACCTACAGACTTGAATAAGATACCGTTGTATTTGTTTTCTCAGGAGGTATCCAACTATGCAGGATATATGCTTAAAAAGCAATTTATAAAATATTACTAAAGTGGCTAGATCTACCTATGAGTTAGGATAGTATAGTAAACAAGATATATCTATGAGTTGGAGTAGTATAGTAACCAAGATCTAACGCTCAACGTTCTTATATAACACCACATATCTGCGGCTTTAACATAATTACTCACTAGTATGTTAATGATCCATGATTTACTTCTGTGCATCAGGACCGGCATAATATAGCTATTAAAAATTCTTTTTTTTCACCTTACTTGACTAAGATATATTGCCCGGGGCGTCCATCATCTCGTGAAATGCTACCTTTTCTTGAGTCATCCTATGCGGAATTTCTTTTTCACACATTTTTCTTCTGCTGCTATCTAGGTACCCAAATATTTGAATAATTAAATAAATTGGATTGTTTCAGACTAGCTCCATTCAATTTGATGATGCATTTGCGTCTTTGTTAATACAATTGCTGCTCGGACTAAGACCGTCATTTTGACTTTCTGTTGGAATTACGAGTGTGCTTCAAATGAAAACAATAAACGTGTGATATACATTACAATAACGATGCCATTCTCATGTAACCAGCCAGTACTGTTGTTACGGATGTCAAAAGCGTTAAGCACATTATATCACGGTGAAGACGAACATAGTGAAGTCATAAGGACAGTTTAAAGATGCCCGCCCCACTTTTGACAAGCACCAAAGAGGAACAGCGTTCTGCTATCCGTTTTTTTTTTAATCAGTAAAGGGGTGAAACCTATAAAAATTTATAGACGAATGAAAGTCAAGCTGAAAAACAGCTGATGGCCGTGGAAATGTGGTTTGTGAGGAAAATGTAAAGAATACCATGGACAGACAGAAAAACCAATGGACAAGTCCTTCAAGAAACAAATGAAGATCGTAAACTAATTAAACTAATTATAGTCATTAGACGTCGACAGTCAAAATTATTTGGGCATGTTATGAGAAGAAATTACTTGGAGAGCTTGGTGACGACTGGCAAGATCGAAGGGAAGAGACCAGGGGGAAGACCGAGAATTAAATACCTGGATGGCTTGGCCACGTGTCATGGTCGGGACAGGAATACGGAGCTGATCCACGACTCTGGTGATCGAGTGAGATGACAGAACATGACCGCCCAGGCTTATCGGCATGGCACATGATGGATGGATGGATGGAAGGTCCAGTATGGTGAAGCATGCCTGTCAGTCTAGCAAATGTATGAGTGGAGTAGGAAGCCTCAAAACGGCGTGACTTCTGTAGCAGATTGTTCACGACCGGGTCAAGCACAACGAGTAGTGAGCAAGAGAATATGTTTCTATATTAATCTAAGAACTCTACGGGCGCCGGAGGACTTGCAGTGAACGCAGTGTGACTGCATCAAAAAATGATACACTACTTTTTCAGATACATTTAAAAAATTTAATTAAGGTTTTTATTTTAAGCTCACTCGTATATCTATCATTAACTGTAACTGCGCTTTATTGTCAACCACCAAAACCATGTCATTAGCATAACTCATTTTGTTTACATTAGCATAACTTAGGTTGTTTACATTAGCATAACTCATATTGTTAACATTAGCATAACTCATTTTGTTTACATATGCATAAATAAAGTTGTTTACATTAGCATAATTCAGGAAGTTACATTGGCATAACTCAGGTCGTTTACATTAGTATAACTCAGATTGTTTAAATAAGCATAACTCAGGTTGTTTACATTAGCATAACTCAAGTTGTTTACATTAGCATAACTCAGGTTGTTTACATTAGTATAACTCAAGTTGTTTACATTAGCATAACTCAGGTTGTTTACATTAGTATAATCCAGACTGTTTACATTAGCGTACCTCATACTGTTTACAATAGCATAACTCATGTTGTTTACATTAGCATAACTCAAGTTGTTTACATTAGCATAACTCAGGTTGTTTACATTAGTATAATCCAGACTGTTTACATTAGCGTACCTCATACTGTTTACAATAGCATAAACTCAGGTTGTTTACATTAGCATAACTAAAGTTGTTTACATTAGTATAATCCAGACTGTTTACATTAGCATAACTCATACTGTTTACAATAGCATAACTCAGGTTGTTTACATTAGCATAACTCATATTGTTAACATTAGCATAACTCATACTGTTTACATTAGTATAACTCATATTGTTAACATTAGCATAACTCATGTTGGTAACATTAGCATAACTCATATTGTTAACATTAGCATAACTCATACTGTTTACATTAGCATAACTCATATTGTTAACATTAGCATAACTCATGTTGTTTACATTAGTATAATCCAGACTGTTTACATTAGCATAACTCATACTGTTTACAATAGCATAACTTAGGTTGTTTACATTAGCATAACTCATATTGTTAACATTAGCATAACTCATTTTGTTTACATATGCATAAATAAAGTTGTTTACATTAGCATAATTCAGGAAGTTACATTGGCATAACTCAGGTCGTTTACATTAGTATAACTCAGGTTGTTTAAATTAGCATAACTCAGGTTGTTTACATTAGTATAATCCAGACTGTTTACATTAGCGTACCTCATACTGTTTACAATAGCATAACTCAGGTTGTTTACATTAGCATAACTAAAGTTGTTTACATTAGCATAACTCAGGTTGTTTACATTAGCATAACTCATACTGTTTACAATAGCATAACTTAGGTTGTTTACATTAGCATAACTCAGGTTGTTTACAATAGCATAACTCATGTTGTTTACATTAGCATAACTCAAGTTGTTTACATTAGCATAACTCATATTATTTACATTAGCATAACTCAGGTTGTTTACATTAGCATAACTCATATTATTTACATTAGCATAACTCATATTATTTACATTAGCATAACTCAGGTTGTTTACATTAGCATAGCTCATATTATTTACATTAGCATAACTCAGGTTGTTTACATTAGCATAACTCATATTATTTACATTAGCATAACTCAGGTTGTTTACATTAGCATAACTCATATTATTTACATTAGCATAACTCAGGTTGTTTACATTAGCATAACTCATATTATTTACATTAGCATAACTCAGGTTGTTTACATTAGCATAACTCATATTATTTACATTAGCATAACTCAGGTTGTTTACATTAGCATAACTCATATTATTTACATTAGCATAACTCAGGTTGTTTACATTAGCATAACTCATATTATTTACATTAGCATAACTCAGGTTGTTTACATTAGCATAACTCATATTATTTACATTAGCATAACTCATATTATTTACATTAGCATAACTCATATTATTTACATTAGCATAACTCAGGTTGTTTACATTAGCATAACTCAAGTTATTTACATTAGCATAACTCATATTATTTACATTAGCATAACTCATGTTGTTTACATTAGCATAACTCAGGTTATTTACATTAGCATAACTCAAGTTATTTACATTAGCATAACTCAGGTTGTTTACATTAGCATAACTCAAGTTATTTACATTAGCATAACTCATGTTGTTTACATTAGCATAACTCATTTTGTTTACATATGCATAAATAAAGTTGTTTACATTAGCATAATTCAGGAAGTTACATTGGCATAACTCAGGTCGTTTACATTAGCATAACTCAGGTTGTTTAAATTAGCATAACTCAGGTTGTTTACATTAGTATAATCCCGACTGTTTACATTAGCATAACTCATACTGTTTACTATAGCATAACTTAGGTTGTTTACATTAGCATAACTCAGGTTGTTTACATTAGTATAATCCAGACTGTTTACATTAGCGTACCTCATACTGTTTACAATAGCATAACTCAGGTTGTTTACATTAGCATAACTAAAATTGTTTACATTAGCATAACTCAGGTTGTTTACATTAGCTTAACTCAGGTTGTTTACATTCGTATAATCCAGATTGTTTACATTAGCATCACTCAGGTTGTTTACATTAGCATAACTAAAGTTGTTTACATTAGCATAACTCAGGTTGTTTAAATTAGCTTAACTCAGGTTGTTTACATTAGTATAATCCATACTGTTTACATTAGCATCACTCAGGTTGTTTGCATTAGTATAATCCAGACTGTTTACATTAGCATAACTCAGGTTGTTTAAATTAGCTTAACTCAGGTTGTTTGCATTTGCATAACTCAGGTTATTTACATTAGCATAACTCAGGTTGTTTACATTAGCATAACTAAAGTTGTTTACATTAGCATAACTCAGGTTATTTACATTAGCATAACTCATATTATTTACATTAGCATAACTCATATTATTTACATTAGCATAACTCAGGTTGTTTACATTAGCATAACTCAAGTTGTTTACAATAGCATAACTCGGGTTGTTTACAATAGCATAACTGAAGTTGTTTACATTAGCATTACTCAGGTTGTTTACAATAGCATAACTCAGGTTGTTTACATTAGCATAACTCAGGTTGTTTACATTAGCATAACTCAGGTTATTTACATTAGTATATTCCAGACTAGTTACATTAGCAATAATCCAGGTTATTTACATTAGCATAACTTATATTGTTTGAATTAGCATGACGTAGGTTGTTTACATTATCATAATTCAGGTTGTTTACATTAGCATAGCTCATATTGTTTACATATCAACTTCGCAGAAACAGATATGGTGTGATTCTAGTTTTATAAGCTCAAAGAGTTATTTATTCTCCTCTCATCTCTTATATGTTTCTCTCCTCTCTCTCTCTCTCTCTCTCTCTCTCCTCTCTCTCTCTCTCTCTCCCTCTCTCTCTCTCCCGCTCTCTCTCTCTCTCTATCTAAGTTGAATATTGTTATGGTTGTCTAAGATTAAGATTAATCATATATCATATAAATGAATGTTTTTGTTGCATATGCCTTACAGGACGTAGCAGTCAACATCAGAATTTTTCAGCTGATGTTGATGTACTAGGCAAGATTATGCTCAGTAGTTCGCCACTACTTTCTGAATGGTTCAGTAGTTCGCCACTACTTTCTGAATGGCTGTCTCATATACCCCATAAGTTACCAACGCGGCGAGAACCGCTACCGATTCTCGCGCAGTTTACGTTATTCACGAGAATATATGGTATTACGGCGAAAGACGAAAACACTAGGCCAGGGAGGCCGACATATAAGTGATACTTCTTCTTCTTTTCGTTCACCCGGAGTGTTTTTTCAGATGTGATTGCGGTGTGTCTGTTATGCGCCCTTGGGCCGAAACCCGTAGGCCAACACATCCGGCTACAGCGTGCTTTTTTGACCAGGTAGCATTCCTGGGAGACTCTCACTTTTGTGGTGCCATCTACAACCATGCTGGCCAAGGTTGAACGGTCGAAGACAACGGTCATCCCTCAAAGGAAGGCAGGGACAGTCCATAGCATTTTCCGCCATCCAAGGTTGCTTCCATAGTTGCAGGGCCGACACATAACGCCCTGGATCTGGGCTCACCGATGGAAATCGTCACGTCCTGCTCATGGCTGCTTTAAATCCTCACTTCAATATATTGGTCATTTCGTTTTCCCCGGGCCATTCCCGCACAAACCAGACAGGTTTGCAGACGGCATCCACTCAGCGAGTTTTCGGACATGTGCTTGTCGTTGCGCCTGTCAGAGCTGTTCCAGGAACGACAGACATTCGGAAAACTACCTAGTCAGAGCTGTTCCGAACAGGAACGGCATTCGGAAACTAGGTAGGTGTTCCTAGCACGAGGGAAGACTAATTAGAGCTTTTCCGGTCACGAAAGACATTTCACTCGGACGTAATTGCGTAGTGCCATTTTTATTTTGCCGCCCGTAGGCTGGCACTTCCGGCTTCGGCGGGCATTTTTGATGAGGTTAGCCTTCCTCGGTTTTCGAGACAGTTAGACTCTTATTTCGACTTCCACACAGCAAGCTTTTGCTTCGGGCTGCCACGTAATGGATTCGCAAGACAGGCGTTCCATTTCGTGTCAACGAGACAATTTTCCACCTTTGATCACACTCACTCCATGAGTATGGTTACAGACTATCTACGGGACGTGCGACCGAGGTGTTTTTCCACCTTTTGTACTCGCTCACGAGGTAGGCTACATGTGCTGCCGGCTCAGCACCTTACCTCCGTGCGGCTGTGGGCGAATAACGGTCAGGCCCTTTCATCCGGGGAAACCTCATATCCCCCAGCTAAGAGCCATCGAACGAGTATCTGCGCCGAGCATGTAGCGTGCTCAGCGCCTCATCACAATTTTGATGTAGGTTTGTGTCGGCCAGGCTCTCATTTCCGAGAGTTTATGGCTTAGAGACGTTCAGCCATACACCTCGGATGGGAGCCTTAAAGGTTATGCCCGGACTGAGATTTTTGGGATCGTTTGCCTGATTTTGATTGCTATCCTCAGTCACCTGCAGGGCAGCAGGTTGTGTCTCTCTTAGTCTGGTCCCTATCCCATGAGCTGTCCGATATGTAGTTTTCATCCATCGGCAAGCACATGGGGTCGATGGGACACGCAAGCTCCCCCACCACGGCAAGGTGGAGACACATCGGGGGAGATATAAGTGATCGTGCATGAATGCAGAGAGATGAGAAGGGCAGAATGTTAGAGGGGCCTGCATGTCCAATTCTTAACACTTCGAAAATAAAGTTCATTCGTTCTTAAGCTCATTCTCTCCATCTCTGTCTGTCTGTCTGTCTGTCTGTCTGCCTGCCTACTTGCCTTCCTGTCCGTCCGTCCGTCCGTCTGTCTGTCTGTCTGTCTGTCTGTCTGTCTGTCTGTCTGTCTGTCTGTCTGTCTGTCTGTCTGTCTGTCTGTAGCTCTCCCTCTCTATCTCTCTTCGTTTTTCTATCTCCCTGTGTGTGTGTGTATGTGTGTGTACGTGTGTGTGTGTGTGTGTTTTGTGTGTGCCTATGTTTGATGAAGGGATTAGTGATCTGCTTGTAACGTAATTACATTTACCTTAATTCAGATTGACTCGGCTATCTATAATTGTTCCAGTATATAGAAGTAACAAACTCAATATAAAACATGTGTTGCACTGACCTTGAGTTGGAAAAGACAGCAAACACTTTTGTCCACTTCCGGGAATCGAGAAACCAGGCAACGTTCTCCGAGGTGCGATGCTTGTCTCGCGCGATAACCACTTCTCCCTCGATCTGGTGAGTGCATGATTCATACATGGACGAGGACGTCACTAAACTTCGGACACCGTATATCGATGAACTGTCCGCCGTGTCATTTTGTGCGAGAAACGGCGCCAACAAAAATGTGAAGCCATCCCCAGTCTGTATCACCTCAAGAACCTGATGGTAAGTGGTACCTATCTTGATTCTTACGTTCTTGCCCAGTCTTAATTCAGTTCCTAGCATGTTCCAGTCCGTAAGCAATGAAGCTTTGCTGTACTTGCCTGCATCGACTGTCGTCCAACAAGGATTTAAGTAGCTGACTCTTTTGGCACCACCAGAACTGATGCCACTAACACTCCCTGCATGCATTTGGGAATCAGCCCTGACGGTTTGGACTCCTAACACGTATATCACATTCCTCATCTCTGGAGGAATACCGAAATGACCGCCCTTCATATTCATAGGCAGCAACCTGTCTGCTAGCTGAGCTGCCACGATGCCTTTCTCATGGTCCACATTGGTCCACGTAGAGGAATCCAACTCATAACCATTGCTTAAATCGTCTGCCATAAGCTCCATATCATTCGGCATTTGCCGTTGGACTGTAAAACGCATCTCTGCAGGGGCAACAAAGGAGAAATCTACTTGATAAAGATTCTGGCTATAGGATCTTGAAATTGCGTTTAAGCTGAGTAATTCGTAAATTCCGCTAGTCAAAATGTGGATAAACTGCCGACGTGGTTTTTCTGCGAATCTATTCCAAGATGCCTTCTCTAGGAACATATAAGTCAGCAAATACCAATAGCCAGATGCCTGGTTGTTGCCTGCATCCATGGCAGACATGACAGAATTCACGTGTAATAAATTGTTCCGAAACACCAGTTTTGGTGTAGCTCTGGAGAAACTCTCTACCAGACTGCTATATACATAAAAGGTACTCTCTGCCGAGACCAACTTTGTGATGGGATTCCATTTGGCGTGACAGAAACGTGGGTTAGCGTATTCACATGCCTGGCCTGGAGAGGGAGAGATGAGATGCATTGTGAGAATGCTAGTTTATTGGGAATATTCATTAGTTAATTACTTATCAACACGTTCGCGTGACAATACACAAGCATATACATACACATACACACATACCCAAACTGAGAGACAAGCAGATAGACAGACAGACAAAGAGGCATGCATGCACGCATACAGACAGACAGAGGGAGGGATGGAAAGACAAACAGGCAGGCAGACAGTCAGATAGAAACAGGCACACATTATCAAATACCGATCGGGCAACAAACACAGGCTAAAACAGATAAACAGACAGACAGGCAGAGATGCATACATGTCTCATGCATACAGACAGACAGAGTGATGGAAAGACAAACAAGTGAGACCTGGACACTTACTAAACAAGTTGAA
Source organism: Cepaea nemoralis (assembly GCA_014155875.1). Taxonomy (NCBI): domain Eukaryota; kingdom Metazoa; phylum Mollusca; class Gastropoda; order Stylommatophora; family Helicidae; genus Cepaea; species Cepaea nemoralis. Next base: position 164,965 of record JACEFZ010020903.1, on the reverse strand, counting down.
TATTGCATAAATACCTTTGAATACAAATGTTATAGACGGGTTCTAAGAATATCTTAGATACAGAAAAGAACAAATGCATCCATGCGACAAGATCTAAATTTTGAAGAAGGTTGGCTACTAAAGACGATAAAGCAATGAAAATTGAAATATTTTAGTTACTTGAAACGTCATGGAAATTTGGAGAGCAAGCGGATAAATTCGCTGAGTCTGCACCACTTTGTGAGGTATTGGTGCATAGGGCAGATGTGGTCGGGACTCTTTGGAATTGTGCGTATAGTGCAGAGGAATAGATAGATCATCACCGTTTGGAAAGAATTGTGCTGCACGGAGTAGCCAGAGGATCCTGCAGATACTCACAACTCCAGACCAGACTTACACATAATCATACTGCTACTGGTAGCATTGGTATTGGGACTCTTCGCTGGCTGTTGCAGATGAAGACGTAGCACTTATGGGAAGGTCCCGAGTGCTGTGGTGTTGGTTCTTGACTCAACTCAACTCATCTCCTCTACAGGTTTATGCTATTCCATTAGCAACATAAAACTCAGATGAAGCCACCACGTTGCTTGCTTGTCGTTACAAAAGCTTGAAAACGTCAGTACCCAAATCATCACTTCCCGCCCTATAAGACACTAATAAGCCAGTAACAAAGAATGAAAATTTGAACAAAGCACTTACCAGTAAATCCCTCTTGGCATACACATACACCCTTGTAAAGAATCCCGTGGTTCAGACACGGATTAACATTGAGAGCTGTACAGAGTTTTGAGTCCGAAACGTCAAGTGTATTTAAAGAATCGGGTAGCGCAGCAGTCATCTGGGTGCAAGTAGCAAATCCTGCAAGGAACTCCTGATATACGGCCAGCTCACAGTTAATATCCACCATGCATCGTCTGACACAGTCCAATCTTCCTAGACCATTCATCGGAGATCCAAGAACATCGCGTCTGTTTATGACTTCTGGAGAACACGGTCCAGATTTAGCTGTATGACTGAAAACCGAGCTAGGTAATCGTTTTGAACTAACTTGGATCAACAAATGCAACATAGGCAATATAAGTCTCCACTTTCTGACAGGTGTCATCATTTTTACATTAAACATAACGTCTGTAGGTATTCTTTACTATGTATTTGTTTAAATCCGCAGCCAATACTAAACACATTCATTTACTAAACATTCAAGCTACAATATACGCGGTGTGAAAGGTTGAAACAATTTGAGAAACTGACATCTTAATTGTTAAAAATGGGCAGATATACTTGTAAAAATAGGAGATGCAAGCCATAACATGATTAGAACATGTAATGGTTACAGAATTAGGATCACAGAGCACTGGATATAGATCAAATTACGATCACGTTGTCGATAACACCACACTCCCGTAACGGTACATAATTCCAGTATTTATTATAGTAAACGCAAGTGTATGTTTGATTAAGCTAAACATTACAGCCACTTAGCTGACGAATGCCGCGTGCTCAAGCTACGAAATAATAAATATTTGAACTGGTATTTAAATATTGGCAGTTCTATTCTGGTCATTGTAGAAGAAGTGTAGCAGACAGTGAATTAAAGACGACGATGCACGTCTGTGTCCTCGTTTGCATGGTCCTCAAATATTGGCAGCAAATTACATAATTGATTCGATTGTCATTGTTTAGTATTTATTGAATTTACTGTTGAGGTGGACATTTGTCTTCGATTAACATTAATGCATTTGACAAGATGAAGATTGTTCTCGGCAATATATCTGTGTCAGTCGGGGTGAGGTATTAGGAGTTATATTGAGCCAATCCTGATATACGTAAGCGAATCGTGGACATTTAGTAGATTAATAAGGAATTATGTGGAAGTTGAGGAGATATAATAATTAATATTATAGAATAGTGATGAGGACACGGCGGGTGGGGAGAAAAAGCAATAAAGATTCTCTTGACAGAAGTTAACTCATAAACAGAACTGGTTATTTGCACTAACAGATGACAATCCACAAGCTATGGGCGTGTCACGAGAAGAGGAAAGCTGGAATATGTCTTCACAAAGAAAAGGTTGCATGGCAAGAGAGGTAGAGGTCACCGAGAGAAGATGCTGGACAGTTTGACATCATGACATGGAGAAACGTCGGTATGAGAAATGGTTGGCAGCACAAGAGACAGAGGGCTGTGGACAGACATGATCACCAACGCCACACGGCATGGACTATAAGAGCATTAAAAGTCATAAAAGGGTGGCCTACTGAAAGCGTCGCACAAAGTGCGAACTCTGTAGCTACAGAGGCGACCCCCGGAAGTCTCCCACAAAAAATGCACTCGTGAGCTGACAGACATAGCCCGAAATCAAACCCACAACTACGCTCAGTAGTTTGCCATTGCTTTCTGGGCGGCTGGCTCACATATCCCGTAAGTTACCGATGCGATTCGAACCACTGATGATTCTCACCGTCATCACGTTATCCACGAGAGTATACGAGATTACGGAGAAAAGTCATAACCTCTAAGCCACGAAGCCGGCATACACACACAAACACACACACACACTCACACACACACACACACACACACACACTCGCGCGCGCGCTCGAATGGACAGCAGCACACGCACACACACACGCGCGCGCGCGAATGGACAGCAGGCAAGTAGTCGAATAGATGGTAGTGATGAACGGTCGGACGAAGAGACAAGTAAGCAGATATGTTTTTTTTTTAATTTCACATATCCTTTACAGGACATCGCTGTCAACATCAGCATCTTTCAACTGATTGTTGATTTCTTGGCAAGATTACGCTCAGTAATAGATAAATATTTAGTCAGGCATACTGGCAGACAGACGGATGGAAAGACAAGTCATAAACATACAGATAACAGACCGACAGACAGAAATACAAACAGAAAGACAAACCGAGCGATAGACAGACAGTCAGACAGACAAGCAGGCAGGCAAACAGACAAACAGACGGACGAAGCACTTGAATATTATTGGTACTCTCTTACGCCACTGTCCCGGAGCCTGTATAACTGGTGGACCTAGAGACAGGCCTTCCCGAGACGGGGTTAGACCACTTCTGCTGCATTATCAATTTAAGGGTGAAGGGTGTGTCCTCTTGAACTCGGGAAGATATGTCTAAATTTAGAGGCATGTCGACTGAAGCGGTGATATAGTAATAGTAGTAGTAGTAGTAGTAGTAGTAGTAGTAGTAGTAGTAGTAGTAGTAGTAGTAGTAGCAGCAGTAGTAGTAGTAGTAGTAGTAGTAGTAGTAGTAGTAGTAGTAGTAGTAGTAGTAGTAGTAAGTTGTAGTAGTAGTAGTTGTTGTTGTTGTTGTTGTTCTGCTGCAGTGGTAGTAGTAGTAACAGAAGCAGGTGCAACATTAGTAGTAGTAGTAGTAGTAGTAGTAGTAGTAGTAGTAGTAGTAGTAGTAGTAGTAGTAGTAGTAGTTGTTGTTGTTGTTGTTGTTGTTGTTGTTCCGTAGTGGTAGTAGTAGTAGTAACAGAAGCAGGCGCAACATTAGTAGTAGTAGTAGTAGTAGTAGTAGTAGTAGTAGTAGTAGTAGTAGTAGTAGTAGTAGTAGTAGTAGTAGTAGTAGTAGCCGCAGCAGCAGCAACAGTTGTTGTTGATGTTGTTGATGCTACTGCTGCTGCTGTTGTTGTAGAAATGGCATAGAATGGCTTATTCTACTCAGGTTTCAACACGATACTAATGCATGATTTAATCATCCTGCTTTGACATTTGACCGCAGATGGTTCCTGTAATTTTAAGCACGCTCTTTCCGTATGAGCAGATCGATTTTTAACAAAGTAACGTTAAAGACAAATGACAAAACGTGTCTAATTGTCTTAAGCCAGCGCACGTGATGTAATGCTGGCTACATCATGTTAGTTGGTGCGTAGAAACATCAAAGCGTAAGCATTTATGCAGGAAAACAATTCATATCTGTGTCAATATTGACTGAGAGTAGCTGTAGTTGTTTCTGTTAATCATTAGAGCTCGGTTTGTGTGCAAAGAGAGCATGTAGGTTTATTTTCAATGCCATTTGTAGAGATTATGGTAGGTGGACAGATAGAGCTAAAAAAATTAGATTTTTAAGAGCATGCATCTTTCCCATTGCAACATACGTCTGTGAGACCTGGACACTTACTAAACAAATGAGCAGCGCATAAATGCTTTGAATATAAATGTTATAGACGGGTTATAAGAATATCTTGGGTAAAGAAAAGAATAAATGCATCCATACTTACAAGAGCTTAATATTGAACAGGGGTGGCTATTAAAGACGATAAAACAACGAAAATTGATTTGATTTTTTTTTTGTCACTTGAAACGTCATGAAAACTTGGAGAGAACAATAATGGAGCCTGGGAAGAGAGGAAGATTAAGGCCAAAGAGAAGATGGATGCAGGATGTTGCGGATGATCTCCAGATGGGTTTATCGGACGCGAGACATCTTGCATGTGATCGAGAAGTTTTCCATGAGGTTGTTATGGGAGCGAGGTTCTGCAAAGGACATGCTACTGAATGAATGAATGAATGAATGAATGAATGAATGAATGAATGAATGAATGAATGAATGTGTAGAGAGTATAAAACTGTCAGTGTGGTTAAAGTAAAGTAATCATAAACAAAATATTAGACTTAGAACACATGTTTGCTAAAGTGAATGCAAGCGTACTTTAGTATCACAATGTATCATCGTCATCATCATGTGCCATGTCGATGTTTGACAATATTACACTTGTGAGGCATCCTTTGCCATAGTGATTCTTATTCTAATCTCTTCAAGGCATCTTCCATCAGCTTTTATGGATGTTTTCAGATAGTTGTACCGATTCATATGATTAAGAATATTCCCATTTACCTGTATATTACATTGTGATACTTCTTATCTCTTAGAGACGACCATAACCTTTGAATTCTTACAATGTAATTCTAACCCTAGTTGTTCACTGTGAAAAATAACCGTATCTACAGAATGCTGCAGATCCTATTCTTGGTCTTCAATCAATACTGTATCATCTGCATATCTTATACTATTGGTGTTTTGTCCGGCAAAGGCGATTCCTCTCACATCTTCAACATTTCTAATAATATTTTCAGTGTATGTCGAAGACAGACCTTGAGACATTACACATCCCTTTCACACACCTCTGTTAATAGGCTGATATTGACCTACTTCGATATTTGTGTTGTGGCTAATTATGCTAATTGTTCGATGCTGATCACATTCCAAGGCTTCTGATTTCTTCGGAATTGCAATAAATATAGATTTACATAATTCAGAAGGTATAATCTAGTATCATGTATTGTGTTCAGCAGCCTGGGGACCTTGACTATTCCATATTCTTCTACGGCAGGGGTCATCAAAATACGGCCAGCAGACCGGATACGGCCCGCGACGTCAGTCACACAGGCCAGCCGACGGTACACGAATCTATATATATATAAGACGATGTATATATGTATGTAGGGATGTATTTGATGCGTTCGATAACGGTCCATCCGATTGAGATGAAATTTTCTACATGTATTCTTTTCATTCCAGTGCAGCCAACTGTCATAGTTTGTTAGTGTACAATCAGCTATTTACTTACTAAAATTTAATATTTAAATTTACATTGTCATTTATATATAGCGAGGGGACTTAACTTAAGAAAAGTTATTTCAACGGGCATAACTTTTAATAGCATCGCTATATATTTTATACATAGATTGTTGTATTGTTTTCAAAGATTTATAAACTCTTTGTCTACAGTTATTTACAGGCATATGAGTTATAATAAATAATGATATAATCTTTAAGGCATTTTCAAAGTTTTCATAAAAATAATGCATCTATTTAATTAGTGAAAATTTTCTAACTAATCTTTTTATGTTTAAAGAAGTTATCTACAGTCATGTAGGTGATTAGAAACAGTTTTCATTAAAAAATATAATGGATGGTGTGTGGAAGGACATTCTTAAGTTAATATTTTTTTGTTACATGAATTTAATGAGACGCTCCCCGCCAGGAGCTGGGCGAAGCCGCGCCAGGTCAGATAGATAGACAGACAGACAGACAGATAGTCGGGAACGGGAGCTTATATGACTACTTATATGAATTAAATGAGATGCTCCCACCAGAGGCTGGGCGATGCCGGGCCGGGTCAGACAGACAGACAGACAGACAGACAGACAGACAGACAGACAGACAGACAGACAGACAGACAGACAGATCTCCGCCAGGTTCTGGGCGAAGCCGGGCCGGGTCAGCTAGTTTGCTTTATAAAACATATGGAACACGAGACGTTTTGATACAATTTAAATTTAAATATTATTTTTAGAATATAGGAGATTTTCACACGTGCATAGACCTCCTAGCTGCTATGTGCCTTAAATTTACTATTTTCAATTTTAAATTATTGTATCTAGATTTTCATGTTTATTGTAATGTTTGCTTATTTCACGCATCCCAAGTCCTTTCCTGGTTTGTGGTAACTCCGCCTACTCTCCTATGTTACCACGGTTTCCATGGCAACACACACAAAAGCGCATTTTCCCGCACCCGGATTCGTCCAGCTGTCAACACAGGTCTGACGCTCCAGAAATATTTACTTCTTTTGCCAATCATCCATGTATAGGTATGTAACAAGGATTTCTTTGTTTCACAGTGATGGATAAGTGAGCTGCAAGTGTGAATAGAGGCAATAAAGTATCAAACATAGCATAAAAATGCCATAGAAGCCTCGTGTTATTACGAAAATAATATCCCGAGCACAGAAAAATTTCCCGGTCATGGTGTTAATCGAGCTGATCTCTAGGCCAGTGTTTGTCAAACTTTCTGCTGGAGCAGATCCTTACGAAAATGTTTAGTTTGCTCAAGGAATTCTGTGCGATGATAGCATAGCCTACGATGGGTAACGTTGTAATATTCTGTTGTGATAATTTGGCGTGTCCAGCGTGTGCCGCGTGGTTACACACCCGCGTCACACGCCAGTGATCCTTGGGCTTGCTTCCGGATCCGGTCAGGGATATGCACTACTGACGAGCTCAAACGAGAGCGAAACTCGAGTATAGTGCTTCCATATTAACGTGGATAGGCCTTAGGTTTATACCAGAGTACGATCAGCGTTGCCAGTAGTGGGTTGTGCTCAATATTTAAATTTAAGTGTCTGTCCTACTTTATGTAATAAACCAGATTCACAGAAATGTTGCATTTAGGCGACTTTGGTCTGTTTCGGTGGAACCCCTGGATGCCACTCGCGGAACTCCGGTTGAAAAACACTGCTCTAGGCTGTTTATTTAGGCCGGCCCTATTTATATATCTTGAAAACCTTATTATGTGGAATATTCTATTACAAAAGGTACCTATAAACTTTATATATACCTTTGGTGAGCCGTAGATTCACCAGTGACCCCTAATCCTCTGATTTTCTTGTGTTTCAATAGGATTTTAATTATGTTTCTAATTCAATGTATATTTCATTTTCAGATCCCGTTTACTTCACCCTTCATTATGACTACTAAGAAAAGAAAAGTGGATGCCGAGTGTCGCTTTTTCAATGAAGAATTTGGAGTAAAGTACTTCTTTGTGGAAATAAAGAACCAGAAAACCAGTTGCGTAATATGTACAATCTTCGGCGTCACTATGAAACAAACCATCTATCAATATATTAAACGTTTTCTGGAAAGTTACGCTCTGAGAAATATGAGTCCATGAAACGTGGTTTAGAAACAAAGAAATCTCTTCACGAGAAAGTTTGCTGAAAATGAATCTGTCACTCGTAAAAGTTACAAAATAGTGCATAAGATGGCAGAACGAGGAAAACCGTTTACTGATGGAAACTTCATCAAAGAGGGTATGATGCAAGCAACAAATAACTTGTGTCTAGAGAAAGCCGATTTGTTTGGAACTGTCAACCATTCGGCAAGTTCAGTTGTGCGAAGAAGACCTTGGAGAGAAAATAGTACTACAGATACGCGAGAAAACTAGGAAATTTTTTGTGGTATTCTATGGCGCTGGATGAGTCTACTGATCTCTCGAGTACGTCACAACTTCTCGTGTTCATTCGTGGTGTCAATTTTGACTTTCAGATAACGGAAGAGTTTGCATCCGTTTGCAGCATGCATAGAACAACAACTGGAAAAGACATTTTTGTGAAAGTGCAAAAACTTTTGCAAGACTATAACCTTCAGTAGAATCAGCTTCGAGGTGTTACAGTTTATGGAGGAACAGCATGGCTGAAGTGAGGATGGGTCTGATGGGGCAGATCAGGACTCATTTGGAGGATTTGCAAATTCCGGGTGATGTTCATGCACTGCATCATACATCAGCCAGCACTCTGTGGAAAAGACTTAGACATTTCTTATGTACTGAAAAAAGTCTATTCTGTTGCGAATTTATTCGGGGACATGCGCTCAATCATCGTTAGTTCCAGGTTTTTCTTGAAGAAATTGATTCTGAATTCTGTGACTTGCTTTATTACACATCACTAAGGTGGCTCCAGCTGCGGTAAAGTCTTATTTCGTTTTTACAAGCTCCGAAACGAAATAAATGTTTTCTTCACTGAAAACGATAGAGCTGATCCACAGCTGTTGGATTCTACCTGGCTTTCAAAGAAGTTATTTTTGGTTGACATCACATCCCACATGTATGAACTCATCTTGAAACTTCAGGGAAAGAATAACCTCATCTGTGATCTCTACAGAATCATCAACGGATTTCGGAGAAAGCTGTCATTGTTTGAAGCACAACTAGAAGGAGAAAACGTTTCCCGTTTTCACTGTTTCAAAGAGTTTTGCGCTACAATCGCAGAAGATGTCAACCTCGATTTTCCGAGAGAAAAAAAATTATTCATGACTTGAAGAAGCATGTTTTGGAGAGATTTTCAGATCTTAACAGAATTGACAGTGACATTCTTCTGTTCCAGAATCCGTTTTATTGTAACCTTGATGTTGTGCCAGTTGAACTACAGTTGGCGCTCACTGATTTGCAAGCAAATTACTTGTTGAAAGAGAAGCTTTATTACACATCACTAAGGTGGCTCCAGCTGCGGTAAAGTCTTATTTCGTTTTTACAAGCTCCGAAACGAAATAAATGTTTTCTTCACTGAAAACGATAGAGCTGATCCACAGCTGTTGGATTCTACCTGGCTTTCAAAGAAGTTATTTTTGGTTGACAGCACATCCCACATGTATGAACTCATCTTGAAACTTCAGGGAAAGAATAACCTCATCTGTGATCTCTACAGAATCATCAACGGATTTCGGAGAAAGCTGTCATTGTTTGAAGCACAACTAGAAGGAGAAAACGTTTCCCGTTTTCACTGTTTCAAAGAGTTTTGCGCTACAATCGCAGAAGATGTCAACCTCGATTTTCCGAGAGAAAAAAAATTATTCATGACTTGAAGAAGCATGTTTTGGAGAGATTTTCAGATCTTAACAGAATTGACAGTGACATTCTTCTGTTCCAGAATCCGTTTTATTGTAACCTTGATGTTGTGCCAGTTGAACTACAGTTGGCGCTCACTGATTTGCAAGCAAATTACTTGTTGAAAGAGAAGCAGAGAAGAGGAAAACTTTTTTAAATTTTACCGCTGTATACCTGATGCTGAGTTTCCGAAACTGAAGAAATTTGCCGCTGGTATGACATCAGTGTTTGGAACAACTTAAGTCTGTGAGCAAACATTTTCAAAAATGAAGTATGTGAAGTCAACACGTCGAACGAGATTGACTGATGAACATTTGAAAGCAATTCTCTTGATTGGATGCAGCAATTCCAAACCAAACATTGATGCTATCTTGAAAGCCAAACGCCAGATTCACAAATCTCACTAACCCTTTTCGCTGCTTAGTTTGTGAGATTCAGATATGTGCACACTAGGTCTGATGTAACTATCTTTTTGCTAACGTCACCTTCTGTGATAACTTTTTTTTTAGTAAATAAATATGTTGGCTGTCTTTGTTTTTTTTGTGCATTGCACACCACTCACCCATGATTAACATGGAATGCTAAATATAGTTTTTCGTCTTTTTCCCCAGAGCTTTCATTCAGGTTTGCAAGTATTGCACTGAATGATTATGCGGCCCGCGCTCTTGATTTTGTCAGCTATCCGGCCCGCTGTGGAAAAAAAAGTTTGGTAATCCCTGTTCTACGGCATTGATCATTTCTGTTGTGATTTTGTCTCGACCCGGTGTTTTGCCAGTCTTCATATGGTGAAAAGCATTCTGAACTTCCATCTTATAAATTGATGTCCTATCATTATTATTCAGAATAGCACACTATTCCTCTCTTGTATCGTTATAAAGTTCTTTCACATACTCTAACCCATCCATCCATCACGTGCCATGCCGGTAAGCGTGGGTAGTCATGTTTTGCCATCTCACTCGATCACCAGAGTCGTGGTGGATCAGCTCCGTGTTCCTGTCTCGACCATGCCATGTGGCCAAGCCATCCGGGTATGTGCTTCTCGGTCTTCCTCTTGGTCTGTTCCCTTCGATCTTGCCAGTTGTCACCAAGTTCTCCAATTCATTTCTTCTCATAACATGCCCAAAACATTGTGACTGTCTGCGTCTAATGTCTCTAATCAGTTTACGATCTTCGTTTGTTTCTTGAAGGACCTGTTCATTGGTAATGATTATGGTAACATAATCTAATAATACATGTAAAATCTGACATTTTTCAATTATGGTTCTGTGTATCTTTATTTTCTTTTAGGCAACCCGCTGATATGTGTGTTTTTTCCTTAGTTGTGTCTTTTGTGCATTCATTTGTTATTTAAAGTGTTATGTTGGTTTTCAGATTTCCTGCAATTTTCTTCAAGCCACGCTTCTTTTACCTCTTTGCACAATTTCCTAATTTTGCTGTGAATCTCTTCATATTTTTCATGGTTTTTTTTTTTTTTTTTTTGGTTATTTCTACCCATTTTTATTAATTTTAATATATCTTCGGGCATCCATTTCTAATGTCCGATTATCTTCATTTTTGGGCTTTTAGTTTTCGCAGCTTGACTGGCTGACAGTTCATCAATACTTCCCTTTGGTCACCGACATCAAATCTGTTCTAACCTCTACATTGAATTTACCGTTTATCTCCCCACTATTCAGTGCACGTAGATCAAATTTAGTGTTTCTTAGTGACCTTCTTGTCTTGCATATAAATATTGCTTATAACTATTCTTTGATTGCTGTATTAGTCTTCATTTGGCACAGTTGTTGCTACTTTTAAGACACTTCGAAATCTTCTGTTGATGAGGATGTAATCATTCCGGCTTCTGATCTTATCAATTGTTAGTGCAGGAGACAATAGAAAGAATAGACAAATCAAATAGTGGCTCCAATAGATGAGATCATTGACATCTTGCCGCCTTGACAGATGATAGTTTGTTACACATTGCTTCAAAAAAGACATAATAACTACAACACATAGCGGGGACCAGGGATGTAGTTTGTGTCTCTATAGCACAATAAATGAGATACCACATTCATAAACGCAATAATCTCGTGGAGAAAGTGGAAAGAAGTCGTGCAATGAGGTGTCCAATGACACACGATGACAGATAACACCAAGAGACTGGCGAACATCAGTCTGTCGGAGTATACAACGAGGTCTAGGGAATCCAGGGAGTAACGTCAGCATTGTTGATAGACGCTCGCCTATCTGTCCGGTTGGTTTTGGGTTGATGCTTAAAAATGACCTGGGCTTCGAGGTCAACCCAGATTAAAATAGGTACCAGGAAATGTATTGGGAGATAAAGACGACCAGCGGGATACCGACCAGGTCACGCACTAAGCGTCGTTGGGTCTATACAAATGTAGGTCTTGCTCAATGCGCCTTCGGGCGTGTCAACCATCTGTCACCTACTAGAGAAATAAGTACTGGTGATCCATTGTCTGTGAGCTGTATTGTATTGGCAGGACTTAATTGATTAATTTATTGATAATAAAATGATCACGAAACTCTGTCCTCCGGTACTATGGGAAATGTTATGTGACCTAATTATTATAAGTATGGATGCATGGAAGATCAATAAATGCAGGGTGCATTTTTAATGACTGCGCAATGTTTTAAAAGTTTTGCCGGTCCAAGTTTTGTATTTACCTATTATGTTACATGAACTTTATAGAGGGTAAATACACAACTTGGACCAGCACTTTTTCCAAAAACTGCACAATCATTTAAAATACACCCTATATGTCCGTTTAGTGGTCTCTAAGAGGGTGGCATGGAAGAAAGGATAAGTTTGCTTGCTCTCCGATGCTCTAATGGTTAAGTACGGGGTTCATTTCCTACACCAGCCAGTTGGACTTCATTGTTGATTTCTGGTTTAGAAGGCAATGGCACACTACTGAATAAAAATGTGCCTAGAAATTAATCTGAGGTGGGGTTGATCGAAGCGTTCTGCAAAGGACATTCAACATTTTAAAGTGTTTCCTGTGTCTTCATTCACTGGTGTTTGTGTGTGTTGTAACTTAGGCCACAGTTGATGTGATCAAGGAATAGACATAGGTACTGTTAGACAGATAACGCTTTTTTTCATTCTTCTTCTTCTTCTGCTTCTTCTTCTTCTTCTTCTTCTTCTTCTTCTTCTTCTTCGTCCTTCTCCTTCTTCTTCTTCTTCTTCTCTCTTCTTTCTTCTTCTTCTTTCTCTTCTTCTTCTTCTTCTTCTTCTTCCCTCCTCCTCCTTCTTCTTCTTCTTCTTCTTCTTCTTCTTCTTCTTCTTCTTCTTCTTCTCCTTCTCCTTCTTCTTCTTCTTCTTCTTCTTCTCCTTCTTCTTCTTCCTTCTTCTTCTTCTTCTTCTTTCTTCTTCTCTTCTTCTTCTTCTTCTTCTTCTTCTTCTTCTTCTTCTTCTTCTTCTGCTGCTGCTGCTGCTGCTGCTGCTGCTGCTGCTGCTGATGATGATGATGATGATGATCCTGATGGTAGTCGTCATGATGGTGATCCTTCTTTTCCGTTTTAAGTTACCTTACGTCTGCAGGTATGATGATGATGCTGATGATTCTGATGATAGTCGTCATGACGGTGATGCTTCTTTTTCGCTGTAAGTTACCTTACGTCTGCAGGTACGTCTCTTTCATGAAACAATATTCCTTAGTCTCCCGGATCTTCATGTTGTATACATGTGGCTGGTAATTCAGTTATTTCCTGGTATGGGCCTAAAAATAATAATGTGTCCGTACTTTACCAGTATGGGACACGCGGTACTGTAGTGGCTGGCATTCTTGCCCGCTGACCAGTGTTGGTGTGTTCGAATCTCCATAGAATCTAACAATTGGCTTGGACTTCCAGCTATGTGTGACTGACTCAGTCGCAGGATTACTAATCTGAGCCAGGGATGAACCCTAATATAACTTCTCTTTGAGGTTGAACAAGGTTGGGGTAACGATATAATCGAAATTCAGGGCACAGAACACGCACTTAAAAGCGCATATTTACACATTTTAGCGCTAATCTCGTGGGTAATTTGTATAGAAAGGACATTTTATATAGACTAATATATCGCTAGAACTTCTGAGATCCAGACATGATATTTACATTGCGTGTATTTAACATTCTACACAATTGGGCAACCTCAGTACAGCTTACCAGTGCATAATTATTGTGAGGAAGATAGGATAAGCCGTACACTTTTTGGAGCGCGATTCCTAAGGTTTAAAAAAAAAAGTCTTAAAAGTCGAGAGGATCGACTTCATTTCCCCGGGTTTTATCCCATATGGCTCGGTCTCTTTCGACAGGATAACCTGCCGAAAGCATCGCACAAAGCACGAACTCCGTAGCTCCGGTGACGACCCCCATGAGTCTCCGAGAAAAGTGCACTCGTGAACCGAAGGACGTAGACCGGAATCGAACCCACGACCTTCAGAACGCGAGGCACACGGCTTGACCACTTCGCCACGGAGACACCCTTTACCTAAGGTTTAAAATATACTAAATCTGGCGTAATATTTATCAAATATATCGTAATTCAAAAATTAGCACAAGTAAAACAGAGGTAATGACTGTAACTAAAAAAGAAAATGCAACAACCATTCAGCTAAATTGCCAAGTAGCGAGTCAGAATAAATGACGTAATTGATAAGTTATAAAGAATTGAATAAGTAATCTCTAATCAAGACATAGAAAAAGTCGCCAAGTGTGACGTGAGAAGGTAAGAAACGTCACAGCGATAGTTTAGCAACAACAGACAGAGCTTGGGGCTGACGGCACGGAAGGCGGCAGGAGTTTGTTCACAAAGAGATATTATCAACAAACCTTAAAGAGATGGCAGTGAGGGCTAGTAACGACTTGATAGAAGAGTTAAATAGTTAAACCATTAATCGTCTCAGGCGGGATCAACCGCAGGCCATTAAATTATCAATTAGCACCGACTAGGCGAGAATGACCAAGGTGACGACATAACGGTCAACGGATCAGAAGCAGTAAGGCTGACAGTAGCTGATGAGACATTGGCGTAAGATTTGACTGATGTGTGCAGCTGTGTGTAACGATGCTTGTCATTATAATACCGACCCTCCTGGACGCACAGGAACGGTATTTTTATCAGTATTTGTATCATTAATCGTTTTATGCATACGGAGCACCAGCTGTACACAGGAAATAAATATTGATGGAATGATCCCGTCAGCCAGCTTCGAGTTATCAATGCTTTCGGATTTGTCAAATGGTTCGCCTCTGGACTGACGAGTTTGTTTTGCTGTTATTTATCGTTACTCATTGAGTTACCGTTTGGCATAAATGAACATCCTTTGAAACTAGTAATGAGTTTCAAGTACCTATTAAAGTATAATATAGTCAAATGGCAAAACAGAAGACGAGATCGAAAATAGATGCAATAAGGCAAACCAACTCATCGGACTGTACTAAGTGGGAAACAAAATGTTTCTATTACTAGGGACCGCACCGTGAGTCGGTGTGCTGACAGGCCAGTGCTGTAACATATATATACAATACGAAGGCTCGCAGGAACAACTGCAACTTAAATAACGAAATCAACGAAACTTGGGGTGGTTAAAACTCAGAGCTCACATCCAACTGGGGGACACGGTGAACTAAAGTCTTGATACCAGCTGTAACTAAAGTCATGATACCAGCTGCAGCTAAAGTTTTGATACTAGTTGTAACTATAGTTTTGAGACACTAGTTGTGAGTATATAATTTGTAGACAATAATTATGTTATAGCGTAGAGACACGAGTGATAATTATACATCTTTGTGACACTAGATATAAGTATGTTATTTTGGGACACAAGCCATAATATAATTTTGAGACATTAGTTGTAACTATATAGCTTGGACACACTAACTGTAACTATACAGGCTGAGGCTTTAGCTATAAATATAGTTTGCAGACAGCTACAACTATGTAGGCTGGAGACACTAGCTACATCTGTATAGTGTTGAGACACTAGCTATAAGTTCATAGCTATGGAACACCAGATATGATGTTATAGTTTCAAGACACTAGCTTTAACTATATAGTTTTGAGACACCTATAATAATACAGTATAATGTTGAGACAAAACTATAATTATGTGTTGAGACACTAGCTAAATTGTTATAGTTTTGAAACAAGATCTATATAACAACTATATAATAATGTTGTCATACACCAGCACTAGATTTTATTAGAAGGCAGCAAGTCAAATGGTTTGGCCATGCAAGTAGGTTACCAACTAACAGTACACCACAATGCCAAGGAGTAGACGTTATACATGGTCTGGTCCTCCTTGATTGTCACCGACATTTCGGTTTCGACTCCTAATGACCGTTGAGCGAAAGCCAAAGACAGCCACTGTAACCAAACCTGCACAACATGACACTGGATAGTTTTCCCACAGTCCACTTTAAAATACGACGTTGATTTTGACATTTCGATAACAAAAGCAGTCGCTCCACAGAAAGTTCCAAATATCCTAATAACATACACCTCCTATTCTAAAAGAGCGGCGTAGTATTAGCCGTGCTGTAGTGACAAGAAACCATGTCCGACGTGGACGCCAGCTCAAGTCTTCTACGGTGACGTTTTGTGCTTGCGCCAAAACGTCTTGCACACTTTTCATTCTTTTGTAACTAATGCCGTGCAAAGTGTGTCCTACAATCGTCTCGCTGTTCACGTCTTGTCACAGGACTGTGCAAGACTCTAAGTCACCGGTACTTAATAATCCATAGCCTGATCCAGATGTATGGCACACAAGAAGCAATGATGTACAGACCAGAGGGAAGCAGAGGAAGAGGCCAACCATGTAAACGATGGACGCAGGGAATAACAGAGTCCATGGGAATATCGATACATGAAGCCCATAGGCGGGCACTCTCCCGCTGTTTATACTTCACCTCGACACCGCAAGGTACAAGAGGAACACGATGATATGAGATGAGATCGTAATTTGAAATCAGTTGTTGATACACACATACATTTGCAGATAAATTAAAAGGAGTTGTCCTATTGCAAATGCATACTGCCTATAGGCTGTGAAGTGTTGTCTTAACGTATTCTAAACCAGGAGGTGAGGTTGTCTGTTACATTTCCCAGTTTTAAATAAGGATTGTGTACTTGCCCTGGTCGCTATCACTCTTATAACAGATAAGAGACTTCACGACAGAAACAGGATATGACAATGTTCAATGACACGAACAGGTATGTGTAGTTCATGAGAAAATAAAACAAGAAGCATAGACGCAAGTGCATAACTTATTACGAACATAGACCATGTGAATATAAAACACAGTGGGAAAATGAATCGAAAGAATAAAGAATAATAATAATAGTCAAATAACGTTAAGGAAACATGTTTTTTTTTTTTTAAGGTAAATTAAATCACGAGACATAAATAAAGCTTTTTGAACCGAGTAACCTTCTTACGGAAAAGCAAAAACAGGACCAATGGAATAATAATTATTGTATATAAAAACACGCAAAATATTAAATAAGTAATGCTAAATGCAACTTCCGTGTAGGGAAATTGTGTCGAATGGTTAAAGTGTTTTGATACCAAATCAGGACAGGTGAAGCCATATACGGGCACAATCTAAACGAGAAAGGTGAAGTTAGAAATGGTTTTATGGTAAGCATGATATCGAAGTGAATAAATAGAGTTAAACAGTGGCATCTATAGTAGTATTGATTCCAGCTGGGTGGACACATCCTACTGTGTTGACTAAGTGGCTTTCCATTTGAAGCCTGACCGAGCTGCCAGACTAGTATGACTTTATGACATTGACACATGCAATATGAATGATATGTGTTGCCGCTATCTATCTTAGCTATGTTTATGATGTCATGGACATGTATCCACTTCTGTTATTTAAAACTGGGCGCAGTATGCAAAAAATTGTGTCAGGTCTTTGTCAGATATGACTGACTACCGCATGACAGTAGACAGTACTACCTGATTTCTGTCAGCGCCGAATGTTGGGCGGCGCTTACCAAACCCGACACCCCACATAGTGCCAACGGCTCCGGGCGGAGAAGAGCGCAATTTGGAGGGTACACGCCTTACCTGGTGCGAGGAAATACAACCTAAAGACAAAATGTCATGGCAGAGCAGACCATGTCTTAAGCCTTGGTTGGCAGCTGGTCTAGGATCGAAGCTTCGACTGGCGGACAGAAAGAGCATTGCTTTGCTGATCCGGCAGCTTCTGCACCAGGCACTAATAAGAATAACAATAGAAACCTCAAGCTACGGCTTGCAACCTGGAACATAAGAACCATGTGTCCAGGATTTTCCACTGACCTGACGAATATTGACGATATGAGAAAAACGGCTGTGATTGATGCAGAACTCTATCGTCTTAACAATGATATAGGTGGCCTCTTTATTGGTGGCGAGGTCGCCTCGCTGAGGAAGGGTCACTCTGAGGAAACAATTACACCATTTTTTTAAGGGTAGAGGGCAGGAAGAAATAAGGCAACATGGTGTGGGCTTTGCAGTGAAGAATTCGCTACTGGGAATGATTGAAATTCCAGCTGGAGGTAATGAAAGACTATTATCCCAGCGCTTGGCAAACTCTTGTGGTTTTGCCACCATTATCACTGCATATGCACCGACGCTTGCTTCCTCTGATGGTGTGAAGGATTCGTTCTATGAGGAGCTAGACTCTGTGATCGAGGCAGTTCCAAAATACGACTACATTTATATGCTCGGTGATTTCAATGCTCGTGTGGGCAAGGACTCGAGTTCATGGCCAGTGTGCCTTGGAAAATACTACATCGGTCGCATGAATGAAAATGGGCAAAGGCTGCTGGAGCATTGCACCAGAAATGACCTATGTATTACAAACTCCTTCTTTAGAGCAAAAGAGCTGCATAAGGTCACATGGAAACATCCAAGATCCGGCCATTGGCATCAGCTGGACTTCATCATCACACGGAGACAACATCTGAACCAAACATCATTAACTCGAAGTTACCACAGTGCTGACTGTGATACGGATCATTCTTTGGTTGTTGCAAGAGTTAGACTGAGACCAAAGATAATCCACACAGCTAAACACAAATCTAGCCCCAGGAGTAATGTTAGTAACACCCTCGATCCTGATAAGTGCTTTGAGTTCCAACAGCAACTTGAAGACGCTTTCACTGATACATCAGAAATTGTACAGCAAGTGAAAAGTGGGGTAAACTTAAGGAAACTCTTTATAAAACAGCGGTAGAGGTTTACGGCACTGTGGATCATAAGAGGCAGGACTGGTTTGCGGCAAACAGCCAGACACTGCAGCCCTTGATTGATAAAAAGAAGATAGCTCTCTTAAGAAACAAGGAAAGAACAACGCGTAAAACTCTCAGTGAGCTGAAGCAAGCTAGGAAGGATGTGCAAAAGGCTGCCAGGCAGTGTGCAAATGACTATTGGATCAAGTTATGTGAGTCCATTCAAAATGCAAGTGATAAGGGAAACATCAGAAGCATGTATGAAGGGATAAAGAAAGCCTGTGGTCCAATGATCAAAAGAAGTGCACCACTGAAAACCTTGACTGGAGAAATCATCACTGATAAGAAACAGCAGATGGATAGATGGGTAGAGCACTATTGGAGCTTTACTCAAGTGAGAACAAACTAGTGGATAATGTCCTCAACGCCATAAAGGCCTTACCAACTCTTGACAACCTGGACACACTTCCCACCATAACAGAAGTTAAGTGTGCTATAAATGAACTTGCATCTGGCAAGGCTCCAGGTAAGGATGGGATTCCAATAGAGGTTATCAGGAGTGGGAAAGACACACTCACTCTAAAGTTCCACCGGCTAATAGAGCTATGCTGGCGAGAAGGACAAGTCCCACAGGATTTCAAAGATTCAAGCATCATAACACTGTACAAGAACAAGGGCGATCGGAGCGACTGTAACAACTATAGGGGTATCTCACTTCTGTGTATTGTTGGGAAAGTATTTGCCAGAATTGTTCTGCGCAGACTTCAAGTCCTGGGAGATCAAGTCTACCCGAATCACAGTGTGGCTTTCCGACAGAACCGGTCTACCATTGATATGATATTCCCATTGCGACAAATGCTAGAAAAATGCAAGGAACAGAATCAGCCACTGGTTATTGCCTTCATCGACCTCACAAAGGCACTTTGGTCAGTCGTGAGGGTCTGTTCAAGGCACTAAAGAAGATTGGCTGCCCACCAACTCTTCTGTCCATTGTGGAATCGTTCCACACAGGCATTAAGGGTATAATCAAGTTTGATGGTGCAACTTCAGAAGAGTTTGAAATCAAGAGTGGAGTTAAGCAAGGTTGTGTACTAGCTCCCACCCTCTTTGGAATATACTTTTCACTTCTACTGAAATATGCCTTTCGTGATCAGGATTGTGGTATATACATTCACTCATGCTCAGGTGGTGGCCTCTACAATGCTCAGAGATTGAAGGCCAAGACCAAAATTAGGAGGGTACTGATCAGAGAGTTGCTTTTTGCAGATGATGCTGCAGTTACGACCCACTCTGAGGAAGAATGACAACGTCTATTAACTGTATTCTCCAATGCGTGTTCTGAATTTGGCTTAACAATTAGCAAAAAGAAGACACAGATTATGTCACAAGGTGCACATGGGGTACCATCAATCTTTATTGACGACGCGGAACTAGAGATAGTAGGCCATTTTACATATCTAGGATCAGAGGTAAATAGCAAATTATCCCTAGATCAGGAACTCAACACCAGGATTGGTAAGGCAGCAACAACAATGACCATGTTAAGAAAAACAGTCTGGGAGAACAGGAAGCTTACTGCCAAAACAAAAGTCCTTGTCTATCAAGCCGGTATCCTTAGTGCTCTTCTTTATGGCAGTGAAGCTCTACAGGAGGTATATCGATGATGGTATTGGTGTTTCAGACATGCCATTGTCTGATCTCCAGGACTTCATTGCCTTTTTCTCCGACTTTCATCCAAGCATCAGACTAACCTCCACTATTTCCTCGTCGGCTGTTAATTTATTATACATAACAGTTTCCTTAGGTTCTGCTGGTATATGAACGACGGTTTACTATAAACCAACTGACTCGCACGCATTCCTTCTCTATACCTCCTCTCATCCTCCCTCTTGTAAGGATTCTATTCCTTTCTTACAACTGTTACGTCTCCGACGGCTTTGTCATGATAATAACGACTTCCGTCAAAAAGCCCATGAAATGTTGGATTTCTTCCGCCTTCGAGGCTATCCTGAGAATGTTCTGTCTACAGCTCTTCACCGCTGCCAGTCTATTAGTCGTGCCGAGGCTCTCTCCTCCAGGCCGAAACCACGTAACAATAGACCTATTCTCTCACTTACCTACCATCCTCATAATATTGCTGCCAAGAACATTCTCATGAGACATCTATCCATTCTCCAGGCAGACCCGGTCACTCGCGATGTCTTTTCAGAGGCCCCACTGGTGGCATATAGGCGGGATCGTAACCTGAGGGATGTGCTGGTCCATAGCACTCTACCCCAACCCCACAAGTCTCTTCCTGGCACGGCGCCATGTCTTCGATCTCGTTGTAAGACCTGTCCACATGTCCTTCAAACCCAGAGTCTGGCTTTCCCGAAGACTACTTTCCACATCCGGGAGAGCTTCTCATGCACGAGTCGCAACGTTATCTATGCGATCATCTGCACACGTTGTGACATGAGATATGTTGGAGAGACAGGTCTTCGTCTGGCGGACAGATTTAGGCAACACCTCTCTGATATCAACAGTGGTGCCCAGAAACCGGTACCCCTACACTTCAACAGTTCTGACCACTGTGGCGTTGCCGACATACAGGTCACGGCGATCAAATCGTGCATATCTCACGAACGCGATCGTAAGACATTGGAAAACCGCCTCATCTTCCAGTTGGGTTCACTCTCCCCTCACGGCCTCAATGTCCAACACAGTTTTATTTAAGTCCCGTACGCCCCCTGCCCCCTCCCATCCCCGTAGTCATATAGTCCACTAATAAGCCAGTTGCATGTCCTTCACAGGACGGCGTAGTCAACGCCAGCATTATCTTTGCCTTCTGTGACTTCCCGGTTAGTTTGCGTTAAGTCACTTCTCATTGCTTTCTGAACAACCGGCACTTGTGCTATTCTATGATGACAAGCACCTGGTGATCTACATCCTATTGCCCGCAGCAGTGTTTCGAGCTTAGAGTGCGGAATTGTGAACTGCATCCGTTACATCGCCACAGAGTCTGCTACAGTGCTCTACCTATCCATATTTTTCCGTTTCGCTCTCATGGGCGCACCCCCATCCCCCCAGCTAGCGGTTCCCTCTCCGGTCGTCTTAGCCAATCCCCGAGCTTCTCGCTTTAGTGACCTTTAGTCAGTTGACCCTTTAACCACTGTCAGAAGTCGGGGTGCCCACCGGCTAGATGAAAGTATTATTCACTGGCGTGCAACCCCAAAGAATCAGAAATTGACTAGGGACAAAATCTATATGGCTGAACTACAGATTAAGCCCTGAATATCCAACATACAGCTCCAAATGGCTCGTAACAACATTGAAATGACCTGTGCTGAATATTCGCCAAGGAGTAGGAAAGAGAAGATTAGCTGAGATAGATTTTTAAGTCTAAATTTAAGAGTAATTGACAACTATCCCAGTACAGGATTTTCTCCCCTGACTGTTCCCTTCCTTGGTGTGTAAGTAATCCCCGACCAATGTACACACACAACACGTATGCACAATTGGAATTAAAAGTATAACACTGAACTATGAGTTAAAATAAACTACACTCACTTTAATTACTAATCATATTATTAGACATCTGATGTTTTTCAAGATGATGTTGATGAACGCGGTTAAGTTTATGCACTACAGTAATCATGAAAGTGAAATGGTTAATATAAAATACATAACTCTGAATCCTGTCTGGATCAGTGATAGATCTGCTAACAGCCGTTATGCTCTGATCAGCAAACAGCCGTGGTCAGATCAGCGAACTCTCCAGTAGAAAACAGCTTGCCGGTTTTCTGACATCTGCAAGTCCTGGCACTACCTGGTTGTCACTCGTTCTTGAGATCTATACGCAGACGCTCTTATTGAGAGCTAGTAAAAAATAGTCAAGAATGTGTTATATCTAGTTCTACATCAGTACAATCCTAAGTAATACATATATCCTAGCACGCCCATATACATTGACCAGTCTGGCCAAGTTTATCTTCCAGTTCTACTGCGCTCGCCATCCTCCTTCTCCCTCCATATCTTTGTCCTACGGTCTTAGTCTGGGACGGGCTTTTCAATTGTCTCGCACGCCTGTAATTATTACATTTCCGCCCTCTTATAACGTCCGTCATGATGAATGAAGTGTCCTACGTTCAGTGTCACTAATTCCAGCAGATATGTAGTTCCTCCTCCGCCAAAGGTAGTGGTATCATAAGCGTATTTGATCTCGGGCTTACATGCCGTGATCAATTTCTGTGAACGCTCATCCACAACACACAGAGGGTTCAGCACCATATACCCTATACCAATGGTGGGTGCCACAGAGCAAGTGCCCCAATGCACAGTGTATAAAGAAAGAAGGAAATAGTGCACAGAAACCAGGAGATAGGAAAATGCGTCATGCAAATGACAACTTGACGACAAAATGTCAACAAAGGATACGCTGTGGAACCATCGAAAGGAGCAGTTGTGTATTTCGATTGTGGAACCAAATTGGTGTGGCAATTGGATGTTTGGATGTAATCGGACAGAGGACTTCAAGTGGATAACAAGGGGAAGCATTCGTTGAGAAACGCCATGGATATAAAAACAGTGGACCGAAAACTAGACGAATCTCGGATGAACATAACGGCAAAGATCTGAAAGAACATTGGAATAGAAATAGGCCGAGCGTCAAGGTGAATGATGCAGATATAGATATTATTTTGTGGATGCTGGAAGTAGATGTTGTCCCGGTCTAAACGGGAGCGCTACGAGGCCATTTGAATTGTATGCTATGATGCTGTAACACCGAAATAAAAGGTGTTGAACTTTCGCCTGAGCTCCGTTGGTTATTTCGTATTCTCAGGTTCATTAGAGGAGACTATTGTTATTGTTCCAGTTAACGAGTTAATGCGCTTTGTAGATCTCAACACATTATCATGGCACAGCAGACGCGGATCTACATCGTAGCAATATGGGGACTCTTCACGGGCCGAATTTATTAATCAACATTCCTCCCTCCACTAACCACAAGTGATTTTAAAGTTGGTTTGCGCATCAGAAATAACCCAATAGTCACAAGGTGTGCACGGAAAGAAAGTTTACACGCTATAAAAGAAAATGCACACCGGGATCCAGTGAGACGCACCGTTCAACACGAACCGGAAACAACTATAAAGCTGTACTAAAGAACAAACAGTGCAATTTTGGAAACATCGTACAGATTGCAAGTTAGTCATTGAATATTTCGTTTTTTCATTATGGCCTGCACAAAGAAAT
This sequence comes from Cepaea nemoralis, assembly GCA_014155875.1. Classification (NCBI taxonomy): domain Eukaryota; kingdom Metazoa; phylum Mollusca; class Gastropoda; order Stylommatophora; family Helicidae; genus Cepaea; species Cepaea nemoralis. The sequence goes on along the minus strand of JACEFZ010020903.1, from coordinate 141,114 downwards.
ATAGCAGAAGGTAAGAAGATCATTATAATATCCTTATACATACAGTGTCGTCTCCGTACACAAGAGATAGGAGTTGTTACACAAGAAAGACGACGTATTCATAGTGTCGGCGCAAGGAAAGCGTTGTCGTCAACAGGAACGTTTCCTGTGCTCCTCTACTCTGTTGTTCAGTACCAAACACACGTTACACTCACTAGAAACTATTTGTGGACAGACATGATGCACACTTGCGTTGTCGGAAGTGCTAACAGAGAATATTGTTAACTAATCACGTGACATTGATGATTGATGATGCCAGTAGCTGCAAAATGAACATACTCATGGATCTTACGTCCTACACATTGCGGCGGCATTACAACTGAGTAGTGAAACATTTATTAACGTCATTCCAGTTATCAAGATCGTCACGGGGACACTGTCACTGGCTGGTGGAGACATTCAAGCAGTATTTCGTTATCACGATAACATTTCAAGTTATTGGACCGACGCCTCACTCACCCAGAATCACCGCACACGAGTCTACATAGAATGTCGGAAGTTTCATCCTCTACACATCACACTGGACACTATTAGACATTGGATACATACCTCACATCAGACAACAAGACACACTTGTCACGACATACAGGCTGAGACAGCTCAAGATCATCGATTTTCTACGCGTTATTAAGTGACACCGCCATCTATTAAGTTTACGACCAAGTCGATGGGCACTGCCGCGGGTGTCACAATGGTACATTGATTACACATAATCAGTAACCAGTCACTCCTACCTCATCAACACCAACATATTCAGGAACAACACTACTCGTCCTCAAGTTAAATTACATTACGTATAAATCACCGATCCACCTCCGGTATCAAATTGACAGATGCCACAGTTATACTATAACGCTGTGAATTAATTGCGGAGCACGCCAACTCTAGATCAGGCCAGTACAAATTTTAATTGTTGATCGTGACGTTTATTGTTCTTGATTGAGTGCATTCAGAAGATACGTGTTTTTCGATCGGGAGAACAATTCGATCTGGATAGTGGATTTGTTGGCAGGTTAGCAAGGGACTTATTCCAAATTAAGGTAGCAACATATCTAGAAAACGCCATGGATCTATG
>JACEFZ010020903.1:0-135000 GCA_014155875.1 Cepaea nemoralis | reverse complement strand
CGTTCGTTATTTCAGATCATTAGAAGAGACTATTGTTATTGTTCCAGTTAACGAGTTAATGCGCTTTGTAGATCTCAACACATATCATGGTACAGCAGACGCGGATCTACATCGTAGCAGTGGGTAATGTCTGTACCGTTACACTATTGCTTCCAGCGCAATCAATAGTCAATGTGCCAATGCGCACACTATAGCATAACACCAAATTCTTCTAGTGACTTACCAAATAACAAATCAACATCAACTAAGCCTAAGGTATGCGAATTCAAAATGGCATATAAGGTTATTCTTAAATACGTAGTATGAATGCAAAAAGGAAGTAATATCCTTGTCTACAACAAACTGGGAAACATAGTTTCCATATACGTTACAGACCAAATAAAAGTCTGCCGAGTGCATGTCCAAAGTATAACAAAAATTATGCATATGACAATTCAACTATATAAAACCTCCAATATACATACATTATATTACTTCAAAATAGACAATATAATGATACTCAACATAATAGCATAAGGCATTATTAATTAGTAATAATATTGTATAGCTACAAAATGAGATATACAAGTCTAATTGAAGTGACCACACAGAACAGTCACATTGCTGATCTGCCTGGTTTAGTCACAAATTAGCCACTGCTGTGGTAACATTAAAAGCAATATAGTCAGTGGACTATATTCTGCACAATAAATGCACGCACAAAAAGGCAACTAGGCTAGTGTACAAAGAACTGACAAGCATCTACCACGACACCTCAAGTATATCTAGAACTTAGCCAAGATCTGCCGAACATAGGGTTCCTACTTCTCAGAAGAAGAACACATAAAGAAATATGATATTGTACACTGAACTGAGAAGGAATAGTACACACTCAAGTACCTGAGACAATGATATTTCTTGAAATAACCTAGGTCAGATGTAGACCGAAAATCAGTACATACATCTAAAAGACTTGACTAGTTACTAAGAAATAATTTTCCTAGTGGAGTTTAGCAGACATATGACTACAAAACATTGAGCTGGCTGCCTACCTGTTCAGAGATTTTTCATTTCTGACATGACACAGGTCTATGGAGCCTTATTTAAGCTGAGTCCAGCAGACAGTGTCTGAGACACTATTATCTCCTTGGCAACTTCCTGTCTATCCCAAGCCACCATTCACATTCCTCCAGTCCTGCTCTAATTACCTTATCAGATCTGTTTCACACATCCCTACAGTGCAGACACATTATCTCCCAGCATGTCCAGTCATAAATTCTTTCTGCATGCACACTAGTCCTCACACCTGTGGCAGTGGGCAGTCTCTGTTCAGCTTGCCTTTCACACTGTGTGTGGCCAGTCTTTACACTTCGCAGTTGACCGGTTTTACAAGGTCTTTTTCACACTCTACTGAGTCTGCCAGTCTGAGTGGTCAGCTGGAATTGGCTTGTTACAGCCCTAGGCCTATTATCTCCACCTGGACCAGACCTTGGTCACGCCTGGGCGGTTTTATTAGGCAGACACTTTCACCTGTATTCTGACAGATGAGCCCTGGCGTCACAGCTCAGTGGGTTTTTACAGTACTAGTAGAGAATATATTCATTCATATGTTTCTGTCTCTAAATGGTACCTCAGATGTTGAAGTCCATGAAAATATTATGGGTTGTAAACGCGGCATTTCGCGACAACCATACATCTGGTTTATTCCATCCACGGATAGCCGCTCAAGCTAGGATACAGACGAGTACCCTTAATACTTTCATTTAGCATCTTTCGTGAATTTGTTTGTCTCGTTTTATTTGTCTGTTCTGTTGCTGGCGAAGGCTTTGGCCACAACGTCATTTTGTCTCTTGTAATTGTGCTCTAGTAAAGCTCACATTATCTACTTCTCGTTTTTCGGTGATTCATTCATTTCTTTATGGCAATGAAGCCTGGACAACTTACTCACACCAAGAGAAACGTTTAAACAGCTTTGGTATGCGGTGTCTGCGAAGAATACTTGGTATTTAGTGGCAAGACAAGATCGCAAATACTGAAGTATTGGAAAGCTCGGTTTATGTGACGGTATATTCCATGCTCAGTCTTCGTAGACTTAGATGGATAGGACACGTTAGGAGGATGGATGATGGTAGAATACCAAAGGACATCTTGCTTTGGTGAATTACAGGTGGGTAAGAGATCTCAGGGTCGGCCTCTGCTACGATACAAAGATGTGTGTAAGCGGGAAATGACTGATACAGGCATTGATAATGCACAGTGGGAGCAATTCGTGGCTGAATGTGTTGCACGGAGGGCAAATATCAGAAATGGAATAAAGACAACGGTGAAAATTATTGCAGATAAGTCACAGAAAAACGTGTGAAACGTAAGAAGGTGCGTGATGGTGAAAATGACCATGTATTCACATGCATTCACTGTGGACGAACATTTGCAGCACGAATTGGCCTTAACAGTCACATTCTCCACCGCCATAGGTTGTAGTTATTAAGCTTTTTGAAGCACAATGTAACAAACTTTCGTCTGTCAAGGCGGCAAGGTGCCAATGTATGTATACAAAAATATCAGGTGCATTGGCTTAATTGTAAGTGTGTTACTCTGACAATTCGATGAGCACAGTCGAAAAAGGGTTTAATGCCAGCTCTCGTTAATGGCTAAGGTAGGTAAAGACTGACCTCTTATTCCCCCGTTCTCCCATACCAACAATCACGTCATTGTTCTAACACTTCCAATACTTATAGCAGACTCCTGCTAAGGAATTAGTTTGTTTTACAATTTTGTTTTACAATATACAAAATGTAAGATGTGCCCATAGCGATAATATTTACAGATTCTTATTTACAAATACCATGTAGTAATGTGTTTTACCAAGGTATACCACTTCAGGAATTAGCCTTCAAGAAATATGAAATATGAAGTCAAGAATCATCATCTTTGCACTCTGTACACTAACACACGACTAATCTCAGTAGTCGACAGTGACGGACTGGCCCGGTGTCAGTTGTGTCAGCTTGTCCGATGACAAGTGGGCCCATTAGGGCCCTGATGAAGATCCCCACCCCCACCAACCTTAGAAAATGTAAAATATGTTAATATCCGTTTCGTCCTGAGAATCACTATGTTTAGACCCAGCGAGCCACTAGAAGCCAACTAAGCGTTCCCATCTTAGCGGTATCACTCGCACTCTGATTGAACGACCCCGTAAATTTTCTTCCGCAGGTAGTGTCGTCCAGAAAATCTGAGTAACATCATCGTGTGCCGATAAGAATGGGCGGTCATGTTTCGCCAACTCACACGATCATCAGAGTCGTGGATCAGCTCCCTGTTCTTGTCTCGTTAAATTAATGCCACGTGGTCAAGCCATCCAAATATTTAATTCTCTGCCTTCTCCTTGTCCTTTTCCCCTCAATCTTGCCAGTTGTCACCAAGTTCTCTATTTTTTTTTCTTCTCATAACATGACCAATAATAGTAACTGTCAGATCGTCCCCTTATGATTCTGCCGCTCCAGATGTGAGTCCTTTGTTTTGCTGCACTTTCCACTTGATCCCAGAGAGTCTTGACCAGCTCAACCTGTCCTAATTTAGCTCGCACCCAAAGAGTGGCAGCAGCCAGTCTATAAGCATTCATGTCCCCTCCACCACCGCAAACCTGGACAGAAAATCCATATGCTCTTGACCTTCGTCTGTACGAGCGACACAAGCCAGTCCATGCGAACATGTCAGTTTATATTTCAGTAGCACGATTTGCGAATCTGTCGCAATCAAATGTCTTTCTGTACTATCAGCCAAGAAGAAATAACCAACCTTCTGAGAAGTAATATAAAGTGGATCTTTTTAGTCAAAATATAAACTACATACAAATATCTTCGTATAGTCAATGTCGTGTGACGGTGATGATTATGTCTGTCCCCCGCCGTCTGTCTCGTGTACAGCCAATCATTTGTAATACTGATATTCCTTCATAACATGATGTCAAACTGTCCAGCATATTCTTTCAGCCTCTTCTCAACTTCAGGTTTCACGTTGTCACGAGTTATTCCAGCTTTTCCCTTCTAATGTGTCTAGAGAAAGGAGACTGTCTTTTCTGGTGCGAGTAAGGAGAGAGTTTACTTTGAGAGTTAACTTATCTTCTTAACTCTTTCTATCCGCCCATGGTGTTTTCATCATCCTTCAATAATACCACATTTTGCAGCTTGAACATAATTCCTCATTTGTCCTGTTAATTGTCCATGATTCGCTCCGTACGTCATGCTTAGTTCACAAAAACTCATAATGTAATAGCAAAACTAAATCTTGTAACAGATAAGGGACTTAATTGACGGAAAATACCTTGTCAAACCTATCAAGTCACGGCTGGTGGTTTCGCGTGAATGCCACTTCCGTGGACTCCAACATATCTGAGGTTCCCATCTTTCAGCTTTAAAGTTTTGACTTCGCCCTTTGGCAATTTTTCTCCTAGTTCAATGAGTACACATGTAAACAAATTAGGTTGTGACGTACCCACAGATCCCCAGGACATCTTTCTAAGACAGAGAGTGACCATGTCGAGAGATGACTACTGAATCACAGTGAAGGAAATATTCTAAGGATATTCCCACCAGCCAGTCAACATAACCTTACTGTAGAAAAAGTGGGTTGGTCTACAAGAAATGTATTTATCCGTGTCCTGTTGCCAGCGTGATTTTAAATACTAGCCTAATCTTTGACGTCATCTCATTTCTGGTATAAATGTTTGTGTCCAACATTCAGCTCTAGTCTTGGGTGTTCAGCAGCTGTTTTCAGTGTTGTTGAACTTTGTATAGTTTGTTTGGTAAGTCAAGCAAATTAACCTTATATTATGTCTTCGTATCATTTACGTAATATTTTCTCAAATATATAGAAACTGTTGGCTGTATGGCAGTGCTTGCTTGTGTTCGTTGGCTTGAGCTCCAACGCGAAGTCCTGGTATGTCGGATGAAGGCATCCTAGTTGTCCAACATCAGTGTGATGTCATACAGGACCTGAGGTTTGCATGAGTATCCGTTGTCCCATGTCTGGCTTATTGGTGTGCAGACTGGTGGTTCCTCGCTGTACATGCAGACACTCTCCGACTTCGGAGGAATCGGCGATCCTACTGACTTTAGCCAGGACCCCAAAGGGACCTGTTGCCCGGGACGCTCGACGAGGACGCGTCAATAGGTCTTGGCCATATATAACCCGGCCCTGGTGCCTTGGAAACACATGTGCGTCCCATTGTATGACAGTGAAACTTGGGACGTAAATGAACACATTAGGAAGAACTTGCACGCAACAGAGATTTGGTTCCTAAGACGAATGTTGCGAATTCCTTGGACTGTCAGATTAGCTAACAACAATTGTTTGGAAGAGGCTAATAAAACTAGAAGAGTAAATATAACAATAAAAAAGACACAAACAGCTTTCTTTGGTCATGTGATGAGAAGAGATATATTGCAGAACATCGTGACAACTGAAAAGATCAATGGGAAAATAAGCAGAAGCAGACCAAAAGATCTTACGCTGGATGGAATGAGACGGTGGCATGGAGGAATATCATCAACAGAGTTGATCCAGAACACCAAAGACCGAGATCTATGGAGAGACATGAAACCCTACGAAAGCTGGCAAAACAAAAGATGATGATGATGATGATGATGATGATTTTCCCAAAACAGTGAAAACCGCAGAGGTTGTATGTCAAATCCTTCCCTCTGAACATTGGATGATTGATTGTTGACAATTACATGCTTAAATCCCGTGGATGAAACATTACCACCCTAGACCTAATATCAGCAAATCTGTCTATTTGGTGTTGAATAAAGACCTGACTATATATATATATATATATATAATATATATATATATATATATATATATATATATATATATATATATATATATATATATATATATATATATATATATATATATATATATATATATTAGGGCTGCGACCGATTAATTTTAAATTTAATAGTTAACTTTTGAAAAATTAGATTAATCGTTAATTTCGATTAAAGCAAAACGATTATAGTCATATAACTCACATTATAGTCGTATTTGTCAAAAATCGAAATAACACTGGATTGTCTTGTTCATATGTCATCTAATAACCAACTATGCAAACAGACGAGTATGTTGACAGTATTTGCTTCAAGTGACGAGCGCGTCTTATTAACAATATAACCAGCAGAGCTGAACAATCGTTCACATGGAACTGAGGTAGCCGGTATGCACAGAATGGTCTTGGCAAGGAATGCCAATTTTGGATATCGATGTTCATTAAGTTTCCACCATTGTAAAGGGTCAACCGATTCAGCAACTTTCTTATCCATTTCAGACTCAATTAGCTTAATACTCTCTTCATTTGGTTCACATATAGTTTCATTGTCAATGTCAGTATCATTCGTTGCAGCAGTCTCCATCTGCTCATCATGAACATTAACTGCTATTTGTTGTTCAATACGTGACCAAGTTCGTTCTTTTGCATCTTTTGACAAACACTTCAGGTATTTGTAGCGTGGATCAAGTGCTGTTGCAATCTGTAGTATTTAAATACTTGTCATATTAGCTACACGTTCACTGAAGTCATTAATACATGCTGCCTTAAATTTAGCTATGTAGCCCGGATCATCATCGTGTACAGTCATATGCTTTGTCAACGATGATAGCAGTGGCAATACACAGCTACATGAAACAAAATCTTGACCGCCAAGCAGGACCGTGGTCTGACAGAATAAGTCCAAAACTTTGACATATTTCGAAATCTTCTCCCAATCTGAACCTGACAGTTTTGGACCTTTGTATTGCTTCTTTTCATCTGACATGTAGACAGTTAATGCTTCTCTGACCTGTAGAAGACTCTGTAGCATAATAAACATACTGTTCCATCTTGTTGGTACATCTTGCTGCAGCTTACACAATGGTGACTCAGTACAATTTTGCAACTCGGTTGTGTTTGCAGCACTATGTTTAAAATGTCCGACAATTTTTCGACATCCGGTTCATTTGTATAAGTGATGGGAGAAAAGTTTTCGATTAATCGTTAAAATAAATTAACGATTAATCGATTAATTAATCGTTAACTTCCGCAGGCCTAACAGACACACACGCACGCACGCACGCACGTACGCACGCACGCACACACACACACACACACATACACGATATGAACGGGTTTATGTTACAACATATCAGGATGTTACTTCCGCTCAAGGTTCCCCAGAAGCTATGAGCAGTCCCATGTCCCCAAGTCCCTGTGTCATTCGGGTGACCGCCTCTGCTGGTGGCCAAGTCTATATCAAAGTACAGGAGGAACACTTTGATCTCAGCCAAAAGGCCGAGAAGCGGTGAACTATTTTCATCACCGCCCTGACATTACATCGGCATTAGTATAGCCTGAGCCTTGAAAAAACTCATATGTGTATAGTATTTTATTTTGTACTTTTTTATGTTTAGTTAGATTCTATGAAATGGCGGTAACCGGCCGGTTTGGCTTCCAGTGTGGTTGTGGACTAGTCTATATGACCACTTTGATCTGTTTACTGGTGAAAGGCGCCATCGGTCAGGAGAGGGACATTGCGTACAGGTCACCCCGAGGCGCCTTACTATGTCCACTTGTGGAGGATTTTTACAGCTACAAGAGAACGGCGTCGTACGGTGAGAATTCATATTAACATGTATAACTATATTCACTACTCACCTATTTGTTTACCAAGCAATAAACCATGTGATATTGTTTAAAAGTTTAAAGGCAGGAAGAGGGTTGGCTTCATTGCACCTATATGTGTCTGTCTCTTTCCACAGGGCGGTCCGTCGAAAGACCCATAGGCGTCTGCTAGAAAATTGCACTCGTGAACTGAATGAAATAGTCCGAAATCGAACCCACAAGCCTCGGAGCGCAGGGCAGACGACACAACCACTCCACCATAGAGATATCCTTGTGATATTGTAATAAATTAGACCCAGCATAAATGACTGACGTGTCTGTATGTTGTTGTTTGAGCTCAGCTTGGTTAATATACATTTCTGACACCCATACAGTCAGGAACCCTCGACCGTTTACTTCTTGTGGTGTATTTGGTATACGGTGCTAATCCCGTTTGCTGAGTTCAATTTCTATTCGTATTTCATTGTTGGGAGGTCAGTATGGCCGAATGGAGGGGCTGAGTGGTCTCGAGGTATGCTGTCCGCCTCGAGTGCTGGAGGTCCCGGGTTCAGGCCCCGGTGAGGACCGGGATTTATTTAAAAAATCCACCTGGACTTCCAGTAATAAAATTTCCCCTGGTCTCTGGGTAGTGAGATCGGACGCCCGTGTGTATTGTTGCGCACGTAAAAAATCCCTTGGCAGTTGGAAATCGGAAAAGAGTAGCCTAACGGCGCAGTTCGGGCAAAATTTCGAGTTAAAAATCTACCCAAAGTATCTCAGGATCCTCGCCGATGCAACGGAGTTCGTGCATTGAGCTGAGTTTCTCCAGACTCAGGTTTGAGTTAGGAGGAAAATGGAGCACTTATGGGTTAAACCGTGTGCCGGTATGTTGATCCAACGACTAAACGACTAAGGATATGATCGCTGGTTCTTAACCATCCGGTGTGCTGATGTTGAGGTAGCGGATACGACTCCTACACCGGTCAGTTGGACTAAAATATTGACTTCTCCTAATTGACTTGAGGACGTAAATTATTAGTACCTCAGAAGTCAGAATGGGTTCGACTAAGGGCGAGTTACACTAGTAATGTGGAAAGTTATCCAGGCGCAAAAGTGAGTCCAATGATACTAGAAGCAGTGTTTGTTCACTATGCTTGAGTTTAAAGCCAGAGAGTGCGAATCAGTAATATACTCCGCAATCGTGGGTTCGGGTGGATGACAGATTTAGTTAGTTTGTAAGGGCGTCTGGTCCCTTGGAATACTGAGTTTAGGTGTGTTAAAAATTAAGTACCTACAATCCGTGGAGGAAATATGGCCTGCCAAGGCCTAACACCAGCCGTTCCGTATGTGCAGTGGTGAATCATGACCTGGATACATCCTAACATGTCTCTCAGCAGATGTAAAGCTCTTGTGTACCACACTGGTTTCATGTCATGGAGAGCTCTGCCATAGAATTCTCTTGGCGGTGCAACTTTGGTATTTGGTCTGAGGATTATCTCTGTACTGTGTTTATTGGTTACTCCATTTAGAAACTGGTTTTCTTAACGCCTTCCATTCCCACCAACTGCTACATTTGCCCATTTTATTATAGCTGTTACTGTAACTCATTCCATCCAAGCTATTTGCTACAATTTGCCCATTCTATTCTAATGTTGCCATTTCCTTGACTACCCAAAGTACATTGCCGTTTCATGTTAAATTCCTACGATCCTGGTATGCCACCACTTGCATCTCCGCCGGCACTATGAAGTTCGTGTGCTGTGATGAAAAACTCCTTGTGTTATCTATAGTGGATACTGGAACACATACATGCAATGGGTGTTCCCAAACAAACAAAACCAAACATGTGGTACAGTTTTGAGTCTCGCCGTTCTAAAAGCATTAGATGTTATTTAGTCTTGTCCTGCGTTGTGTACCAACGCCTATGTAAATCACTGACCAAAAATAGACGCTATTTAGTAATTTCATGAAATCGATTGATTGATTTAAGAACCGACATCACAGCATTCGGGGCATTCCCATAAGCGCTCCGTCCCCATCCTCAGAAGCCAGCGAAGAGTTCCAACCCCAATAGTACCAGTAGCAATCTGATTATATGTGCGTCTCACCTTTCCTCTAAGCGTCGAGCATCGGCCAGATCCCCTCGTATGACATCGAGAAAACACAAAACAATAGAAGCTATGTAGATATGTCATGAAATCAAGAAAACACACAACAATAGACGCTACTTAGTCATGTCACAAAAGTAAGTAGTTGTGAGACACTGCCTCTGTACAACACTATATAACAATAAACGCTACTTAGTCTTATCATGAAGTGTGTAGTTGTGAGACACAAACTCTGTAAAACATCCTCCAACAATAGACACGACGCTGTGAGCTGTGAATTTCGTGTAGAATGCTTTTTACATCTGTCCGCGGTTGTTTGTAGCGTGAACTGCATGTTCGGAACGATGGCGGGCTGTTACTGAATTGACTGCTTTCGGCGGGTCGCCCTGCGAAAAGAGACCGGGCCATATAGGGATATAACCCGAGTCAAATTTCTAGTGACTGCCTATTCCATCAGACGATGAACTGTATTTTCCGTGGAGGACTTTTGTGTTGGCATTCTGGCGGCGGCATTATGCACAGTGTACCTGTGCGGTCTGTTGGATTGCCGATACTCCTATGTGTTCCATTTTTCACATTGGGTAGCGAGGAGCATTTTGTGTGATATTCACTGATACAGGAACGAAGCATAATGGGGACCACCCGTTGCAGTGAAGTTGGAACCGCGACTAACTAACTAACTGACTAACTAACTAACTAACTACTAACTAACTAACTACAACTAACTAACTAACTAACTACTAACTACGACTGACTGACTGACTAACTAACTAACTAACTGAATAACTAACTAACTAACTAACTGACTGACTGACTAACTAACTAACTAACTAACTAATTAACTAACTAGCTAACTAACTAACTAATTAACATTGTCATGAACATAAGAAGTTGTGAGGCACTAATTCTCTAAACCACCCAACAACAAAAGACTGCTACTTAGTCTTGTTATAAAAATAAATAGTTGTGAGACACATCCTCTCTACAACACTATACAACATTAGACGCTAATTACATTGTCATGAAAATAAGGCGTTTTGAGGCGCCGCCTATATAAAGTACTAACAGCAATAAACGCTACTTTGCATTGTAATGTAAATGAGGCGTTACAAGACACCGCCCTATGTTAAAACAGAACAACAGACGCCATTAGTTTTGTCATGAAAATTGTCTGCTCCTAATTAATCAAGACACAAACAGGTCATTTCTTAGCTCGACCACTGACGCGTGTGAACTTTCCAACAAAGTGCATAAACAACCTAGACATGGGATTTGAGGTTGTCAGTTAGCTGCCATTTTGTTTATCATAGGAATGACGTCAACATTGTTGGAAATGAGTTGTAGAGTTAGGAGGACTAGAACGAATGCCGCATGTGTACAAAAACATGGGGGGGGGGGGGGCTGGAGAGAAGTAATGGGTTACCGTTTTACACATAGGGTAAAGCCATCCAGGTAAATGAATACCTACAGGGTGGGGCAAAAAAAGTGAGAACATCTTGTAGCATACGAGTTATTTAAAACTATAATTCAATTATATTGTTTCATGTAATTTTGTTTGCCAAGTATTTAGCTAATCAGAAATCATGTTCAATGTGTCCTCCTTGCTTCTCAAGCGTCGACGCCACTCGTCTATGCTACTGTCAATAAAGCGCTGCCTAGATTTCTCCATTCTTCAATTATTGCCAACTTGAGCTGCTCAACTGTGGTAAATTTTCGCCGAAGTTAGACTTTTTCTTTGAAAGCACCCCATATGGCATAATATACTGGGTTTAAATCAGGACTGTTCGGTGGCCACATGTCTGGCTCGATGAAGTTAACATTCTCCTGACGAAGAAAGTTGATCGTATTTCTGGCTGTATGAGATGGAGCCAGGGCGTCACTAGGGGGGTGCGGGGGGGTGCGGGCCGCACCGGGTGACACCATCAAGGGGTGACACCAAAATAAAAAAATTGCAAATTTGACATAGCAGACATAGCAAAATAACAAAAATTTAACTTTGTCCGAGTTTGTCGAAGTTCTTTATTTATGTTTTACCTGAAGTATTGAAGTTATATTGTTCAATTTGTTTTCTTTCTTATGTCTTTATTAACTTTTTTACTTATTTTACAAACATTACTATATGCGATTATATATGGTACAGGAACACTCGGAAGAAGACCATGGTGAAAGTCTAGAGGGGTGACACCAAGAGTTTACCGCACTGGGTGACACCAACCCCAGTGACGCCCCTGGATGGAGCTCTGTCCTGCTGTAATGTCCAGTTATGGCGACCACTTGTCGCTTGAATTAAAGGCAGCAAACCTTGTCTCAGAACATGTTCACAATAGTATTCACTGTTTACTTTGGCGCCTGGTTTAACGAACACAATACTAGTTTTCCTCATTCGAGACACACCAACTGATACCATGATACCGCGGCTGAAATAGTCACCTTCTCGTATAAATCGACATTCCTGAACTTGCATTTTCTTTGTTTCAACGGAATAAACACGGTCATTTTGAGAATTAACTGGAGTGGCAACAGTGAATGTCTTTTCGTCTGTAAACCAAATGCTTCGTACACTTCTCTCATTAGGAAACCGCTCAAGTAGCTGCCGACTGCGTTGCAAGCGTTTCAATTTGACATTTTCATTGAGCTTCTGCCCGATCACACGCTTGTACGTTTTGAGTTGTAAATCTTGCTTAACAATACGTCGAATCGACGACCGTGGGATACCAGTTTCTCTTTCTATTTCCCGCGGACTTTTGTGACTGTGAGGATCATCATCTTGACTGCAGATCAGCCCACTCACCCGCTCAATATTCTGTTGTGTTCTGGCAAATTTTGGTTTACCACTTCCGGGTTTTCGTTCTGTTGTACCATCGTTGTCAATTTTTTTGCTAACCCGACTGACACTAGCTATGCTCCAGGCTTTGTTTGGAAGCTCATTGGTCATTCTCCTAGCACCCCACTGTTTTTCAATTCTCAAATGTTTAATCAGAATACGGTCTTCCGCGGTAATTTTTTTCATTCTTGGTAAAGAATTTAAACCTTCTGATGTAAACAACTGGCATATTAAAAACCAAAGATGGCGCCCAGAAATTGTCGAAATAAAGACATCGTATAGCTAAATAGGTAAGTAAGTAAATGAGTAAAGGATTTAAGATATTATGGATACAGTTAAACACATTTTGATGTTATTATATTACTTTTTACGCGATGTTCTCATTTTTTTTTTTGCCCACCCTGTATATAATGCTGTCAGCTCGACTAGCATCAGGGGCTAAAGGACAGACACACATTGGGAGATAAGGTACAAACTAGCATCAAGGGCTAAAGGACCAGGCTAAAGGACAGACACACATTGGGAGATAAGGTACAAACTAGCATCAAGGGCTAAAGGACCAGGCTAAAGGACAGACACACATTGGGAGATAAGGTACAAACTAGCATCAGGGGCTAAAGGACCAGGCTAAAGGACAGACACACATTGGGAGATAAGGTACAAACTAGCATCGGGGGCTAAAGAACCAGGCTAAAGGACAGACACACATTGGGAGATAAGGTACAAACTAGCATCGGGGGCTAAAGAACCAGGCTAAAGGACAGACACACATTGGGAGATAAGGTACAAACTAGCATCGGGGGCTAAAGGACCAGGCTAAAGGACAGACACACATTGGGAGATAAGGTACAAACTAGCATCGGGGGCTAAAGGACCAGGCTAAAGGACAGACACACATTGGGAGATAAGGTACAAACTAGCATCGGGGGCTAAAGAACCAGGCTAAAGGACAGACACACATTGGGAGATAAGGTACAAACTAGCATCGGGGCTAAAGGACCAGGCTAAAGGACAGACACACATTGGGAGATAAGGTACAAACTAGCATCGGGGGCTAAAGGACCAGGCTAAAGGACAGACACACATTGGGAGATAAGGTACAAACTAGCATCAAGGGCTAAAGGACCAGGCTAAAGGACAGACACACATTGGGAGATAAGGTAAAAACTAGCATCGGGGGCTAAAGAACCAGGCTAAAGGACAGACACACATTGGGAGATAAGGTACAAACTAGCATCGGGGGCTAAAGGACCAGGCTAAAGGACATACACACATTGGGAGATAAGGTACAAACTAGCATCAAGGGCTAAAGGACCAGGCTAAAGGACAGACACACATTGGGAGATAAGGTACAAACTAGCATCGGGGGCTAAAGAACCAGGCTAAAGGACAGACACACATGGGAGATAAGGTACAAACTAGCATCGGGGGCTAAAGAACCAGGCTAAAGGACAGACACACATTGGGAGATAAGGTACAAACTAGCATCAAGAGCTAAGGACCAGGCTAAAGGACAGACACACATTGGGAGATAAGGTACAAACTAGCATCAAGGGCTAAAGAACCAGGCTTAAAGGACAGACACACATTGCGGAGATAAGGTACAAACTAGCAATCGGGGCTAAAGAACAGGCTAAAGACAGACACATATGGGAGATAATGTACAAACTAGCATCAAGGGCTAAAAGGACCAGGCTAAAGGACAGACCACACATTGGGAGAATAAGGTACAAAGTAGCATCGGGGGCTAAAGAACCAGGCTAAAGGACAGGACACACATTGGGAGATAAGTAAAACTAGCATCAAGGGCTAACAGGACCAGGCTAAAAGGACAGACACACCTTGGGAGATAAGGTACAAACTAGCATCAAGGGCTAAAGACCAGGCTAAAGGACAGACACACATTGGGAGATAAGGTACAAACTAGCATCGGGGGCTAAAGGACCATGGCTAAAGGACAGACACACATTGGGAGATAAGGTACAAACTAGCATCAGGGGCTAAAGGACAGGCTAAAGGACAGGACACACATTGGGAGATAAGGTACAAACTAGCATCGGGGGCTAAAGGACCAGGCTATAAAGGACAGACACACATTGGGAGATAAGTACAAACTAGCATCAGGGGCTAAAGGGACAGACACACATTGGAGATACGGTACCAACTAGCATCGGGGGCTAAAGGACCAGGCCTAAAGGACAGACACACATGGGAGATAAGGTACACAACTAGCATCGGGGGCTAAAGGAACAGGCTACAAGGACAGACACACATTGGGAGATAACGGTACAAACTAGCATCGGGGGCCTAAAGGACAGACACACATTGGGAGATAAGGTACAAACTAGCATCGGAGGCTAAAGGACAGACACACATGGAGATAAGGTACAAAACTAGCCATCGGGGGCTAAAGAACCAGGCTAAAGGACAGACACACATTGGGAGATAAGGTACAAACTAGCATCGGGGCTAAAGAACCAGGCTCTAAAGGACAGACACACATGGGAGATAAGTACAAACTAGCATCGGGGGCTAAAGGACCAGGCAAAGGACAGACACACATTGGGACGATAAGTACAAACTAGCATCGGGGGCTAAAGAACCAGGCTAAAAGGACAGACACACATTGGGAGCATAAGGTACAAACTAGCATCGGGGGCTAAAGAACCAGGCTAAAGGACAGACACACATTGGAGATAAGGTACAAACTAGCATCGGGGGCTAAAGGACCAGGCTAAAGGACAGACACACATTGGGAGATAAGGTACAAACTAGCATCGGGGGCTAAAGGACCAGGCTAAAGGACAGGACACACATTGGGAGATAAGGTACAAACTAGCATCAAGGGGCTAAAGGACCAGGCTAAAGGACAGACACACATTGGGAGATAAGGTACAAACTAGCATCAAGGGCTAAAGGACCAGGCTAAAGGACAGACACACATTGGGAGATAAGGTACAAACTAGCATCGGGGGCTAAAGAACCAGGCTAAAGGACAGACACACATTGGGAGATAAGGTACAAACTAGCATCGGGGGCTAAAGAACCAGGCTAAAGGACAGACACACATTGGGAGATAAGGTACAAACTAGCATCAAGAGCTAAAGGACCAGGCTAAAGGACAGACACACATTGGGAGATAAGGTACAAACTAGCATCAAGGGCTAAAGAACCAGGCTAAAGGACAGACACACATTAGGAGATAAGGTACAAACTAGCATCGGGGGCTAAAGAACCAGGCTAAAGGACAGACACATATTGGGAGATAAGTACAAACTAGCATCAAGGGCTAAAGGACCAGGCTAAAGGACAGACACACATTGGGAGATAAGGTACAAAGTAGCATCGGGGGCTAAAGAACCAGGCTAAAGGACAGACACACATTGGAGATAAGGTACAAACTAGCATCAAGGGCTAAAGGACCAGGCTAAAGGACAGACACACATTGGGAGATAAGGTACAAACTAGCATCAAGGGCTAAAGGACCAGGCTAAAGGACAGACACACATTGGGAGATAAGGTACAAACTAGCATCGGGGGCTAAAGGACCAGGCTAAAGGACAGACACCATTGGGAGATAGGTACAAACTAGCATCAGGGCTAAAGGACAGGCTAAAGGACAGACACACATTGGGAGATAAGGTACAAACTAGCATCGGGGGCTAAAGGACCAGGCTAAAGGACAGACACACATTGGGAGATAAGGTACAAACTAGCATCAGGGGCTAAGGACAGACACACATTGGGAGATAAGGTACAAACTAGCATCGGGGGGCTAAAGGACCAGGCTAAAGGACAGACACACATTGGGAGATAAGGTACAAACTAGCATCGGGGCTAAAGGACCAGGCTAAAGGACAGACACACATTGGGAGATAAGGTACAAACTAGCATCGGGGGCTAAAGGACAGACACACATTGGGAGATAAGGTACAAACTAGCATCGGGGCTAAAGGACAGACACACATTGGGAGATAAGGTACAAACTAGCACGGGGGCTAAAGGACAGACACACATTGGGAGATAAGGTACAAACTAGCATCAGGGGCTAAAGGACCAGGCTAAAGGACAGACACACATTGGGAGATAAGGTACAAACTAGCATCAGGGGCTAAAGGACAGACACACATTGGGAGATAAGGTACAAACTAGCATCGGGGGCTAAAGGACAGACACACATTGGGAGATAAGGTACAAACTAGCATCGGGGGCTAAAGGACAGACACACATTGGGAGATAAGGTACAAACTAGCATCGGGGGCTAAAGGACAGACACACATTGGGAGATAAGGTACAAACTAGCATCGGGGGCTAAAGGACCAGGCTAAAGGACTGACACACATTGAGAGATAAGGTACAAACTAGCATCAGGGGCTAAAGGACAGACACACATTGGGAGATAAGGTACAAACTAGCATCGGGGGCTAAAGGACAGACACACATTGGGAGATAAGGTACAAACTAGCATCAGGGGCCTAAAGGACCATGCTAAAGGGACAGACACACATTGGGAGATAAGGTACAAACTAGCATCAGGGGCTAAAGGACAGACACACATTGGGAGATAAGGTACAAACTAGCATCGGGGGCTAAAGGACAGACACACATTGGGAGATAAGGTACAAACTAGCATCGGGGGCTAAAGGATAGACACACATTGGGAGATAAGGTACAAACTAGCATCGGGGGCTAAAGGACAGACACACATTGGGAGATAAGGTACAAACTAGCATCAGGGGCTAAAGGACAGACACACATTGGGAGATAAGGTACAAACTATCATCGGGGGCTATAGGACAGACACACATTGGGAGATAAGGTACAAACTAGCATCGGGGGCTAAAGGACAGACACACATTGGGAGATAAGGTACAAACTAGCATCAAGGGCTAAAGGACCAGGCTAAAGGACAGACACACATTGGGAGATAAGGTACAAACTAGCATCAAGGGCTAAAGGACCAGGCTAAAGGACAGACACACATTGGGAGATAAGGTACAAACTAGCATCGGGGGCTAAAGGACCAGGCTAAAGGACAGACACACATTGGGAGATAAGGTACAAATTAGCATCGGGGGCTAAAGGACCAGGCTAAAGGACAGACACACATTGGGAGATAAGGTACAAACTAGCATCAGGGGCTAAAGGACCAGGCTAAAGGACAGACACACATTGGGAGATAAGGTGCAAACTAGCATCGGGGGCTAAAGAACAGACAAGCATTAGTGGATAAAGTGTAAATTGGCTACGAGACAGATTAGCATCACGGCGTAAGGTACAGGCTAAAATAATTGGGCTGAGGGACAGAATAGCATTAGGGGCTTAAAGGACAGACTGTCAAGAGGGTTTAGGGGGCATGTTATCATTAGGGGCTCAGAACAGGCTACAGTGGGGAGCTAAAGAAAAGACTACTATCAGGGGGTATGGGATAGACTACTATCAGGAGCTAACGGACAGACTAGCATTGGAAGCTGAGGGATAGATTAGCATTAGGGACAGGAAGGCTAGTATCAGGTGCTAAGGCATAGATTAGCATTGGAAGCTAAGGGATAGATTAAGATCAGGGGCTAAAGGGCACACTAGTCATGGAAGCTAAGGGGTAGACTAAGATCAGGGGCTAAAGGGCACACTAGTCATGGAAGCTAAGGAATTTTGAATCATAGCATAACAAACTCTCAAGACGGCAAGGTGCCAGTGAGTTTCTATTCTAGCCGTGACAGCTCTCCTACCAATGAAAGTCTTGCTCCAGCTAAGCCTTGTTTGATAAATGTCTCACTTTGTATCATATCTACTGTATTTCAGGACCCTCGAGGTGGGGAGAGATTTCCGAATGCTGCCAAGGACAGAGACAATCACCCAGAGAACTGTCCAGTTCGTCGCCCTCTCTATGTGGACGAGGTCAACCCACCATGTTCAGTTACAACAGTACCAGGACGCTTCCAGGGAGACTCTACAACAACGGTGAAGCAACATTTCATAATGTTATTTAACTCACTAAGTGTCATAAGATGATAAATCGTTTTATTCAAACCTCCCAAAATTGTCATTGGCTTATAAATTAAACTATAGTTTAAATATCATTACAGTAGTTTTCCCTTTACTATGCCATTTAAACTGGTATATAATGCAACATCTCTCCTACTATATTAACATCTTTTAGGTCATAACTGTGATACACTCCTACTTCCCATTTACCGCCATCCATTTTTTAAAGTCCAAGCCTACTTTTTATTTGGTACTCAATCTGTTAAACCAAACATGTCCCATGTCCCACTATAGGTCTGTGATATGATAGGACCATTACATTTTAAAGGCTTGAATGCATGAAGGAATAGAAATTCAGTCAATGCTAGTATGTCCTTTAGCTCCCAATGCTAGTCTGTCCTTTAGCCCTTGATGCTAGTCTATCGTTCAGCTCTCAATGCTAGTCTGTCCTTTAGCCCCTGATGCTAATCTATCCTTCAGCTCTCAATCCTAGTCTGTCCTTCAGCTCCCAATGCTAGTCTGTCCTTTAGCCCCTGATGCTAGTCTATCCTTCAGCTCTCAATGCTAGTCGGTCCTTCAGCTCCCAATGCTAGTCTGTCCTTTAACCCCTGAAGCTAATCTATCCTTCAGCTGTCAATGCTAGTCTGTCCTTCAGCTCCCAATGCTAGTCTGTCCTTTAGCCCCTAATGCTAGTCTATCCTTGAGCTCCCAATGCTAGTCTGTCCTTTAGCCCCTGATGCTAGTCTATTCCTTAGCTCTCAATCGCGCTATTGCCAATATCAGCGTAGTGCCTTATCAACTACTCCATCACGTCCGCCTCATAATGTTATAATCTGGCTATATCTTCAAAAGGTGTAACGACAGAATAGTGGCTTGACGCTTGCCTGCCCGCCCTGTGGCCATGGGTTCGAATTCGAATCCATGCTAACTTCTGAAACTGACCTTGGATTCCAGGTCAATCCAACCTAAAATGAGTACCATATAATGTCTTGGGGTGTGGAGTCGATCGACATAATATTGACCACATCATCCCTGGACTGCCGACTGGTCTACACAACTATGGGCCTAGCACCATGTGTTCCGACAGCCTTAAGTCGTGTATAAGGGCCCTAAATATCTTCAAAGTTAACACCTTTCACACACAACATCTGTGTACAGACAATGAGCAGTCATGATTTCACAGCTCTTACACATAGTGGTTTGCACTCTCTATTGCATAATATCACCCATGCTGAAACATACAAGTATACCTATGAGGGTAAGTCAATAAGTAAGTCATAAATGGCTGTAGAAAAATAACTAAATATGATAACAACTTGAAACTAGTTTATTTTTATACATACATTGTCCCTTTATTTCTCAACATAATTTCCACCAACATTGATGCACTTATCCCGTCGTTTTATCAGTCCACTCAAACCGGCTGCATAGAACTGTGTGCTTTGTTTTCACTTACCTGCCATCCCACAGAACTTTATGACTTACTTATTGACTCGCCTTCGTAACTTTTTCTACCCAGCTATGCACCGCATTACGGGATAAACATTTGCCAGCATAAACGTTGAAAACCCACCTTGGCGGGAGACATTTCGCGAATGACGCCGAAGTTGAATGAGAAGTGATAACGTGATTTAGAAAACAGAGCACGCAGTTCTATGCAGCAGGTTTGGGAGGACTGATAAAACGATGGGATAAGTGCATTAATGTTGGTAGAAATTATGTTGAGAAATAAAGGGACAATGTATGTATAAAAATAAACTGGTTTCAAGTTGTTATATTCAGTTATTTTTCTACAGCCATTTGTGACTCTCCCTCGTATGTCCGTGAGACTACAGATAATAAATGGTATATTTACATCATCCCGGGGCTACCAATGTCAAACTTGGACTTTTATAGAAATCACACTAATGCAAACTCCACACCTGTAAGATGAGATGCCCGAGAAGAGCTGACAACTTAACTATCCGACACCGAGTAAGAAATCATGTTATCAAACAGATAGTGGGATCAACATCTTGTGCCACATTGTGCTATATAGAATGGCAGAATATTAAATGATTAGGCCAACTCGATAGAATGCAACATTATCAACTACAAGTACTGGCCCTACATCAAAGATCAACTGTTAAGAGAGTAAGAGAACGCCCGAGAAGAAAATGGAATGACAACATCAAAGATATTGCACAATCATACGGAATGACACTATCCAGTGCCACCCTCGGGCGCTGGAACGTCAACTATTCCTCCCCACGTCGCTTGACGGCAGCAGTGGAAGATGATGATGATGGCTGCATTATGATTGCATGATAATCAACTGTAATACATGCTCTCTAGCTAGGAGCCACATAAAAGATGGATTGAATTATTGGATTCATCATCGTCACTACATCATCATCATCATCCTATATTCCAGCAATTGTTCTGGTCCTTTATGATTCCATTCCATATTAGTTTCTTGTGGTGTGTTCGTTAATTCCATGTACGATTGCATGCATTGATGTGTGCGTGCCTACTTTATAAAAATTATCGTTGTTCTACCCCTTCATATCTCCCCAAGCAGTTTGCCCTACAAGAACTATATTAATCTCACCGTGACACTGCCCATTCGACAACTTTCATCACATCACAGTAGGGGAATTTCATTTCAGGGCCACAATTCCGTAGTACCAGTTGGGATTTCAACGTGTGTAAAAATTAATTCATACATCATCATCATCTTGTTCCTTGCTATCACGCGATGTTCTTTATGAATAAGTGCGTGATATTGGTCGTGTGATGGTCGTTGTCTAGGTAACGATACTCCTGGTGTGTCAATTGAGCTATCTAAATGTCTTACAATATAACTCACCCCTGCAGTGCCCGTTCACCAGTCATGAAACAAGATTGAGTTGGCGCACATAATCCTTTATTACAGAAAGAACACGGACAAACGGAACATGTTTATAAATCCAGAACACAATGTAATCCACCGAATAAATATATATTCCTCACACCTCTATACGCACACATCAATGCCTTCTCAAAGCCTGCTGAATCTCCAATTCACAATACAGGTAATCCAGCTACTATCCCCGGCTGGACTTCACACAATACAACCCATCCACTGGGTCTAGCCTCCATTAACTCTCCAAACCCCACTGGGTTTTTAGGCCTTCATCAACACTGGGAGAACCACACAACACAAGACCTGACCGCAGCCAGTCTAAACTCCCATGTCCTCGACAACCGATCCGTTCGGCACCAAGACATCAACTTCCCCGTCAATCTTTGTCTCTGTCTCTTTAAACCATTCTATGCCCTCACAATGCCTCCCACACAACACACACAAACGCTATCTCATCGCTCCCTGTCTGCCCCTTCTTGCAGCCCCTCTGCCTTACACCCTTCCCCGTTTATCTCCTATATTTTCTTTCCGGTGAATGCCCTTTCACCTCGTGAACTGTTTATATTGTACGGCCACTCACCTTAATGCCAATGAACACAGGCATGTGTCACTACCCCACCCTCAAAAGAAAACATCGTTTTCAAATGTTGGGAGACTAAAACTTATTAAATATGTGACCCAGACACATTGCCTGGTTAGTCGTAAGTATAAATCCAACTTACTCTAGCTACCATCCCTAAATAATACATCAAATGCTCATAGTATACTCCCATATTCCCCACACATCAATACATCCAACTTTCTATCTTGTGTAACAATGCATGATCTAATACATCACATAATAATAATACATCATAGGAAACATCATATCTGTGTATGGGCAGGTCTATTAACATCCTCAAAAAGACACAAGCTATTTGTGTACCGACCCTATATCAGGTGGTTCTTTTCTTGCCTCAAACCTCCACCTATGATTCCTGTCGATGCTGTGTCTACCCTTCATATGTCCATGCCTCATGTTTCCTATATCTTTAACACATCTGTTTGCTAATCCTGGTTCAGTGATGTCGTTAACACTCTTTTGAACTGCGTTAACATTGCTATCTGCATATTGTACTGTTACACTGGAGTCTCTGTTTAGTCTGACCTCTTTATTAAATCCTGGCCAATATACCTGGCATCCTGCTCTATGCTGCTTCCGCCTTACTCCTATGTGCCCTGCACATGCCCTATCCTGAGCTGTTCTAGTATATCGGTCTCTATGTGCTAACGGTAATCCTACTTGCCCACATGCAGTTCTGCCATCTGAAAACCTGCGAGTGAGAACATTATTCTTCCTTCCAAAGCACCATCTACCCTTCTTTGATTGCCTATGTCTCACTTTACCACACCCTTGGAAACATTTGTTTATCGTATCATCTTGTCTCTGGGAGTCACTAACGCTATGTTTGAGATCCATTCTCACCTGCTCAGCTGTACTATCAGTTGTCCTCTGTGTCTACTTCAAGTGCCCCTTTTTCTTCAGCTATACTCTCTAATTTAGGTTTTCTTTTAGTAACTACCCCGTTACTACTTACACTATGTATCTGGTCCCAATAAACTACTTCTTCTTCTGTACAATCTTTAACTCCTGGCACGTTTCCGATGATCAAATCTGCCACTGGTGCGTCTAGAACACACGCTACCACTCTTCCTAGTGATATATGGTGTTTTTACTGCTTATCACGGCTAATGGGTAGAATTCTACTGTCCCATTGAATGTTATGCATCTAATCTTTTTCCCTGTGTAATCCGAGGGATGAACTAAACTCTTTCTAACTCCGATGGACGTACATCCGGAATCCCTAATTGTTAACGCTGGCCTATCATTAACAAATCCATGGTGCATCTTCAAACTTCCTCCCTCATGAACTGCTGATCCTGCTTTCACTGTATGACCACACACTAAGACCGACTGACCGTCTTTTTCAAAAAGAGGTTTGCACCCACTACAATCTTCATTGTTGATAGTCTCAATCACTTGTGCTGCATTTGAGTGCTATGTTTCTCTCATCATACATTGATGGCTGACGTGCCCCTTTTTGCCACATTTGAAACAGATGATCTCCCTCCTTGCGTTACTCGTTGGCTCACTGGATGGTTGTACATCACACTGTGCTGCCTTGTGTCTCCAGCTCCCACAATTCCAGCATCCGGCATAACTATTTGGTCGCCTCTGGAAATTTCCCCTTTTGTATGGGTACCGTCCTGCTCTACTAAAATGGTTGCCACGGAAACCATTATCTTGAATTTCTTGCTGCTCACCTTTTTGTGCTGACTCCACACTTTTCGCCCTTGGTCTGATGACTGGATTCTGGTCCTGTTTAGTGTACGCTGCACAGACTATTTCCTCACTCATTTCTCTACCAATAGAACTGTTTGGATGTGCAGTCATGTAGTTTTGCCCTAACTGTGACATTGTGTCTATGTCCTTTGGCTTACGTTCCTCAAAGAAAGCTACTAAGTTTGTATTACATGATGATAAAACTTTGTCTCTTAACACTAAATCCACTAATTTATTATAATCTTTCCCTACTTCTGCAAGCTCCATCCATTTGTTAAATGTATTCTTTACTGTGTTAACAAAGTCTGTGAAATCTTGATTTGTCTCTGGCCCTAATTGTCTAAACTTTGTTCTATATCCATGCTCAGTTAGTTGGAACTTCGTAAGCAACCGTTGACGCAAAATAGTGTAGTTGTTTCTTTCTTCCACAGGTAAATTAAACATGGTATCTAGGGCCTTACCCGTAAGAAACTCGCCCAGCCGCATCGCATAATCCGCTTCTGGGATGCCTAATGTTTTTACAGACGATTCGAATCTCCCAAGATAGGATTCAAGACAATCCAGCTCCGTAAAGTATGGCAGTTTCAATCGTTGTGATGACTGTGAAGGTCTTCTGTTTTCCTCACTTTGACCCTTAGATGATAGTTCTAATTTTTTAAACTCAATTTCAGTTTGCATCTGACACTTGATCTTCTCTTTCTCAATTTCCATTTTCATTTGTGTCTCTTTCTCTTCCTGTAAACGCTTGTTTTCCATTTTAGCTAACTTTACTTCCTGTAGACGCTTGTTTTCCATTTCAGCTAACTTTACTTCCTGTAGACGCTTGTTTTCCATTTCCGCTAGTTTCACTTGTGTCTCTTTCTCAGCCTGTAGACGCTTGTCTTCAGCTACCTTTTCTTCCTGTAGGCGTTTTGCCTCGCGTTCATTATGCCTCTCCTCTCTTTCCGTCTGTTTTTGTTCTTTTGCTTCGGCAATCTCCTGTAACTCTTTCCCCTTCAGGCCTAACCGTTCACCTGCTTCAATATATTCCATTAAAGTATTCATCTTGTAGTTGTGGATACGTTGCTGTCTATCAGCCAACTATAAATGTGACGACTCTGCTGTTAGTCTTTGTGTCACTTCCCTAAGTACACCACAACTTCCCTGTGTACGTAAATTCGTAGTGCTAAAATATCACTCTGTACTCACCCAGTCACTCTATAAGCACTAGGTAGTGAGGGGGAAGTATCACCTATACTCCCTCGCATATATATCTATGACCACAAGTTCATAAAGTCCCTGGAAATATTGTTAAACATACATCTAAATACATATACAAACAAATGGATGATAACAGTAAGTGGTGCCCTATAAAACGCTAGACGCATAGGCTAGTGACACGCATACAGATGATTACATAGAAATAAAAACCACTAACATTGACATGCCCATGTAAAAACACAACTGTGCGCGTAATATATAAATATAAACTGACACCGACCACTAGACAGTAGAAATGACGAAAGATCACAATAATCACATATATCCGACCACAACAAATATCATATGTAAATATAACGAAAAGAAGACAGAGAAAGGGAAAAAAATTATAGCATAAAAATATACACAAATCTGACGTCAGACAACTCGGCTCTAGATATTGGTTAGGACTATTCCAATGCCACTGCACGACACGCTAACTCATTAACGTTTTCCTTACAAACCAATATCTTAAGCACCAGAAATACCCACGTTTCACAAGGCCTATCCTGATGTAGATAGAGATCGCAAAAAGTGCTTATCAACAACTACATGTAATAACATATCATATATATATAAGTAGACAAACGATAACAGACAGTTAAAACGATGAGAGCAACGGAATGTCCAACTGGTTGGCCGATAAATCTGAACTTATAATCCGTCGCCCAAAAGTTCGTAGTTAATACTTTTTTTTCAATAGGATGGAAGTGTTTGTTTGTTAAAATCCGAAATGTCTACGCTAATTCAAACCGACTTCGTTTTGCTTGCGTGGGTTACTTAATTTTCACGTGGTGATCACAAGTTTCAACCTGTCGACAAAAGTTGAAGATGATGATTTGATATCCACAACTGTTTTCTTCGTCTCGACACAGTCCGTCACTTTATTGTACTTTCCTCTGACGTGGTGGCTCCCAAAGTAATAATCCAAACGTCTTTATCCTATCGTTGTGGAGATGGTCCGTAGTTGTATCAATTATGTGATAGATTTACTTTTAAAGACAAAGTTCAACACAAAAATGACCTCAACTGTCCACTGCTTTAACTGTGTAGAGTCAGTTCTTTTTCGGTAACTGTATGCCACCCAGCCTGCGGTGATGACAAGTCATCCTTCGTTGTAACAATGATTGCTCATGACAGAGTAATGATAACGATAGTAGAACAGTTCAACAAAGACGAAACATAAAATCTGGCTTTCTTTCAAAACACCTTGTTTATCCAGATCTCCTGTGGAAAATTTTTAGTAAATGTCCACTGTCCCTGACCTTGACCTTCGCAGTCAACCTCAGTCAGTACCTCCCTCTGTACATCAGTACATCTTTATCACAATCAGTGGAAAAATCCTCCGTAAATATTTCCACACAACCTTCTCAGCCCCACTCCGGCTGCTCTTTATCACTTCCGTGGAAAGTCACACTTAATCTGTCTGTAAAATGCCCGGAAACTTTTCCGTTATACACAAACACTTTCCACTTCTGCCCCCGCACCTGTGGTAGGGGTACCGTTACTACCCACTTCTGTCACCCTTTCCGGTGACTCAGCGACTGTCAATTTCTCTTACCTCTCCCCGTCCCGAGAGAGTTTATTGTCGCCTTGCGACCACACAGTGCGCTTGCCTTCGCACACACACAAAATGTCCCACCACACACAGGACTTCTCAACGAAATTGCTCACTGTCTTAAATCTTTGGTTCAATCCTGTCTTTATCACCGACAGCGACAATGTCCACTTGTGATGCTCCGCTCTTGTCGCAAACATTGTTTTGTTCACTTGTTCACGCAACTTTTACCTGTGCTCGGTGTTTGTGCCTAGTGACCAACCCCCGTCACCACACACTCTTCGTCGATCTGTGCCGTGTCTTCTCCTGGCGCCCCGCCTCGTCTGTTTACGTGTGCTGACCGCCGTTAATTTACCTGTAGTGCGACCTTCACGTAAACCGTCTGCTAGCTTGCGTGTTTACTCCCGTCTGTCTGTGTGAATTATCTGGCGCACACACCGAAGAGTTCACATTAATTTCTTTAAGCAATAATATCCAATTTGTCAAGGGTTTGTTAGTTTGATGGAACGAAGTCACCAGATAATAACTCCTCTCTCAGCGAAGAGCCCACAGATATCTCAGAATGACAACAATGTCTATAATGCAATGGGTTTCTTGAAAGGACGAGCCATCCAGATACTCCTTACTAAGCGACGAGCTCCCAGATGTCACATGACGATCTTGAGGATAATATCACGAAGTTCTTACGATGATATGTTCGTGATATGGTCGTGTGATGGTCGTTGTCTAGGTAACGATACTCCTGGTGGGTCA
The DNA here is from genome assembly GCA_014155875.1 of Cepaea nemoralis. NCBI lineage: Eukaryota > Metazoa > Mollusca > Gastropoda > Stylommatophora > Helicidae > Cepaea > Cepaea nemoralis. Next base: position 107,705 of record JACEFZ010020903.1, on the reverse strand, counting down.
ATTGAGCTATCTAAATGTCTTACAATATAACTCACCCCTGCAGTGCCCGTTCACCAGTCATGAAACAAGATTGAGTTGGCGCACATAATCCTTTATTACAGAAAGAACACGGACAAACGGAACATGTTTATAAATCCAGAACACAATGTAATCCACCGAATAAATATATATTCCTCACACCTCTATACGCACACATCAATGCCTTCTCCAAGCCTGCTGAATCTCCAATTCACAATACAGGTAATCCAGCTACTATCCCCGGCTGGACTTCACACAATACAACCCATCCACTGGGTCTAGCCTCCATTAACTCTCTAAACCCCACTGGGTTTTTAGGCCTTCGTCAACACTGGGAGAACCACACAACACAAGACCTGACCACAGCCCGTCTAAACTCCCATGTCCTCGACAACCGATCCCTTCGGCACCAAGACCTCAACTCCCCCGTCAATCTTTGTCTCTGTCTCTTTAAACCATTCTATGCCCTCACAATGCCTCCCACACAACACACACAAACGCTATCTCATCGCTCCCTGTCTGCCCCTTCTTGCAGCCCCTCTGCCTTACACCCTTCCCCGTTTATCTCCTTATATTTTCTTTCCGATGAATGCCCTTTCACCTCGTGAACTGTTTATATTGTACGGCCACTCACCTTAATGCCAATGAACACAGGCATGTGTCACTTGCAAAGCGGCATATGCGTTCATCTGTCTCCGCAGATCTCAGTCCTTGGTATTGTGGATCACTTCTATTGATGATATTCCTCCAAGACATGAGACCATCAAGCAGCATTTCTCTTTGTCTGCTGAAATACTATATCGAACTTGTTCTGGTATAGGCAGTGAATCTTGGAACGCTAACGAACAAATTAGGAAGTCTGAAGGCAACGGCCATAACACCAAATACCCGAGATCTGTGGAGAGACATGAACGCCTGCGCCAGCTGGCAGTGTACATTATAATGATGTTGATAATGATGACGACGACGACGACGATTACGACGACGATGATGATGATGATGATGATGATGATGATGATGATGATGATGATGATGATGATGATGATGATGATGATGATGATGATGATGATGATGATGATGATGATGATGATGATGATGATGATGATGATGATGATTATGATGATGATTATGATGATGATGATGAAGGTAGTGGGAATCAGGTTTCTGAAACGAATCTGCTTATGAAAAGAATGCTGCAAATACCTTGGACAGCCAGTGTATCTAACAACGATTGCCTGGAAGAGGCTAATAAAATTATAACCTTGTACACAAACTATAAAAAAGAGACAGTATCCCTGGGATATTTAATTAGAAGGAAGGCATTGTAGAACATCGTGCCAATTAGAAAGATCAGGTGTAGCAGAAATAAAGGCAGGCCGAAAGAAATTATGTCTGATAGTCAAAGAGGTGACGAGAAGGTAAATCATCAATACAATTGATTCATAACACTCGGGACTGAGATATGCGGCGAGACATGGATGCCTACGCCACTTTACAGTGCACATGATGGTGACAATTGTGAGCTATCACACGAGGTGCGTTGCTTGGGATAGAAAGAGTGATAAACCTATACTAAACAGTGACAGAAATATTGAAGAAAGGAGTAAGATATTGGGAATAATCAATAAACATTAACTGAATCAGCGACTAACATAAAGTAGCTGATCGTGTAAATGTCCGTTCGCTGGGAGTTAAAATTGCGGAAGATACACGAAACAACACAAATAAAACTATGACCGTAGTATAGTGATATATCGTCATTCTGCGCAAATATGAGTCACATTTGGCGATATATAGTCCTTTGGCGTTGAATTAGTTAATGTAGACTGATTAAATCATCTATTTTCCATTGTCGCTAACGAACAACAGGACACGATCCCACAATCTCCTTCCATGGGTACAACACGGCTTACCTCAACAACGTCCCGTACACCAATGGAGCTTACGCCTTGGACAACATCCATGTGCACTTCTGCACGGAGACCAAGGGTTCGGAGCATGCCATAGACGGGAAGTTCTTTCAGAGTGAGGTCAGGGGGTGTGGCAGTTTAGTGCACGTAGCTAGCTATACGTAATCTGTCTGTCTGTCTGTCTGTCTGTCTGTCTGTCTGTCTGTCTGTTAGTTAGTCTAACTATCTATGCCTGCCTGTAAGTCTACTTATCTATCTATGTCTGTCTGTCTGCCTAACTATATCTGTCTATCTGTGCATTACCATTAACAATTCTATACAATGTATATGCTTTACATGTATCATTGTATGTTGATATCCTCATGTGTATATCTGTGCGTCTTCGCGGGTTTCTACCTTTGTGTCTGGTTGTGAGTGTGTTTGCGTGTGTGTGTGTGTATGTGTGTGTGTGCGTGTGTGTGTGTATGTATGTGTGTGTGTGTGCAACTTCGCTTGATATAGAATACGCTGTCGCATGTTTGTAATATACCGACATCCCATCACCCACAGCAGGCCCATATGTAACTGCATCTCCCATAAGATGATGAAGAGTGTGGGTACTTATCGATGCAATGACCAACTGTTGACGCTCTCATCTACTCCGTCCTCTACCACGGTCCATCCTGCTAGTGCCATAATGGATATAATCAGTTACAGAATGGGCTATCATCATCAAGATGCCTTGCCAAAAAGCGCAAGATATTGTGAACTCCCATCTATGAATGAGGTAAGCTCGGCTATTAATCTCTTGCTGGACGTTGTCCACAGATTCATCTTGTCCACTACAAAGCCAGTTATGGGTCTCTGGCCAAGGCTGTTCTAGAGGAAGATGGGCTGGTTGTCATTGGTGTCATGCTGCAGGTAATAATTGGGGCATCTGCTTCTACTTCTTCTCCTCCTCCTCCTCCTCTTCCTCAACCTCCACCCCTCATCCTCCTCCTTCTTCTTCTTCTTCTTCTTCTTCTTCTTCTTCTTCTTCTTCTTCTTCTTCTTCTTCTTCTTCTTCTTTGGCTTCTGTTCCGAATGCCTCTTGTTTCTCTTTTCAATCTCAGGCTGGTACGAAACATCTTATAAAAGCTTTGCTGTATGCTTCATACATGTGATATTTCGTGACCTTGACGCTACATCAAAGCAGATCTGAAACGCGACCAAGAGGAATCCAGTTAAGAAATTGGATTGACAACATCAAAGACAGTGTACAAACATGCGGAATCACACAAACTAGTGTCACCCATCAGGAGCTGGAAAGACGTTTGGCGGCAAATGTGGAAGATGATGATAATCTTCGGTTAATCTGTACTTTTTTAGTCCTGCTTATTCTCGATTTAAGCGGTCTTATGCTTCCATATGTCACAGCAGCCTTTGATGGTGTGTTCTGCTCATTTTCCTGTACAACTAAATCGATAGCCATTTGGTTCTGCAAACCCCATTTCTCTTCTTTAGGACTGATATTAGTATCTGCCTTTGATGCCTGTGGGACTATTACTCCTTCCAGCTGTAATTCAGGGCCACAAGCAGCCTTCTTCAATCGATCAATCAATCGATCAATTAATCAATCAATCTCTCGCCTCTACTTTTTAATTGATATCACAAATTCTGCTGATATCTCTATATTATTGTGACATATGTTTTAGTCCTTGATTGCTTTTTGTCTGTCCTGCCGTCATATTAGTATGGTTTCCATTAGCATACTATTCCCTTGGCATTGTGTGTGTGTGTTTTTTAAATTAATTGTTATTTGTTTCTTAATGAGTCTTTCATTATTCTGGACTTTTGTTAGTTTTCATAGCTTGCTTTCAATCGGTGCCTAAGATCAGTTTTTCTATTTTATCTCTCCTACAATCTCTTGTTGTTTGACTTAATGTTCTTTGGAATGTGATGGCTGGCTTGATTTAATGTTCTTTTGGTTTATGTTGAGGCGGATTTCAGCAATATAATCTCTCTCTCTCTCTCTCTCTCTCTCTCTCTCTCTCTCTTACTCTCTCTCTCTCTCTCTCTCTCTCTCTCTCTCTTACTCTCTCTCTCTCTCTCTCTCTCTCTCTCTCTCTTACTCTCTCTCTCTCTCTCTCTCTCTCTCTCTCTTACTCTCTCTCTCTCTCTCTCTCTCTCTCTCTCTCTCTCTCTCTCTCTCTCTCTCTCTCTCTCTCTCTCTCTCTCTCTCTCTAACATGGTAATATGCATTGTTTATGTTTACAACATTCATTTGACAATGTTTTTTTCCTATGTGAATGTAATATGCACTGTTGATGAACGAAAGATGAGTGATTGGAAGGACCGAATGTAAGATGGGCCTGCGTGCCCAATTTGTTACCCTTTGAAAATAAAGTCCGTTCGTTCGTTCGTTCTCTCTCTCTCTCTCTCTCTCTCTCTCTCTCTCTCTCTCTCTCTCTCTCTCTCTCTCTCTCTCCCCCTCTCCTCTCTTCTCTTCCTGGAAACTTCAACTTTTACTCCAATTACTACTAATTTGTAGTTCTTCAGTCCAGTATTCTTTGGTAATTTGTTCTTGCCCCTCTTGTATTGCACTCGGTGGCTGCCTGCAGTATTGTTTTGTACATCAGTTTTTATTACTTTGTTAAAAGACGTCTTTGGCTTTCCCCTGTAGCATGTCGAGTGTCCCAAGTGTTTTGGTCAATAGCTCTTACCCTGTCTCTCTATTACCTGACCTCTAAGGATAGAAGAAGGTGACCACCAATGACCGTTAGCCATTTATCTTGTATAAGTCATAATTTTATTTTGCAAACTATACACTACACGTATATGACAGACAGACAGACAGACAGACAGACAGACAGACAGGCAGGCAGGCAGGCAGGCAGACAGACAGACATACGGACCGGTCCAATGGACGAACAGGCAGACTGCTTAATTGACTGATTGATTCTATGAACCGTTCCCTGAATGTAATTCATATATGTACTTACACGATATTAGATCCATTATTCTCTTGTCTGGTAGTCTGAGGCCGGTAACCGCCCGAATCGGAATCAAGAAATGGTAAAGATCATTCGTAAAATGGGTAACCTGGAAGGCACGGGCAAAGGTAAAATATGTCTACACATGTATATGATTTTATTAATGACAATGTGTTTTCCAACCACTACAATGTTTCATGTACGTCTTACACGGAAGGCAGTCCAGTGTGCCGCTGACTAGTCCTATAACATAATAGCGTCAAGGTCACTGCTGATATGTGTTAACTGGGTGTTTCGTGGGGGACTGGTGTGTTGACATTCTGGCGGCAGCATTATGCACAGTGTATCTGTGCGGGCTGTTGTTTGTCGAGACTCCTGTCTTTTCCACTTTTCACATTGGGCAGTGTGGAGCGTTTTGTGTGATATTCATTGGCACAGGAACGGAGCATAATGGGGACGACCCGTTGCTGTGAAGTTGGAACTGCGACTAACTAACTAACTAACTAATGTGTTAATGAAATCGCCGGTTGAGTACGGTCTTAATGACAAAAGGCCAACTTATGTTACGTTGTTGAAACTGAGTCACAACACAATTCACTGTCGCTTCATACCAGAATATTGCCTTGAATAACAGTTCGGCGTCAACTAGGTTGAATGGCTCTGTCAATTGAAACGTTGTCCTCTGTATAACGGTCGATTATCTTTGAACATTGTGGACTCTAGTTGTTTCTTATGGAGTCTAATAGATGTTAGATAATGGTAGAAGGTGTTACTTAGTTGTTTCTGGTTGATGTTCTCAATCCGCTGCCCCAGCGCTTAATAATTTAATTCTCTATTCACGCCTGAGTTCCCATAGTCGTCACGTGAATCTGTGAACTGACTTCGTGTTACTGACTGTCGTTTGTCCCGTCAAAGATGTTAACACTTCCATGAGCTGTCCTAGTGTTATTGACTGTCATTTGTCCTGTCAACAATATTTAACTCCTTCCGACCCTATCAATAGAGTTCATCCCCGTCGATTCCTACGTTAACTCCTATCCAGTAGCTTTCGGTCCGTGGCATTATACCGCCCCCTTTCATTTCAAAATATGTCTACACATTTTGTCAGTCCGGTCGGTATAATATCTATTGCCATGTAACAAAAGTCGTGGGGTCTTATCGTCACAATTTGTCAAAATCATTGCATAACTGGCCAATTCATCTCGGTGGCCCCGCAAAGCGCAATGAAAAGTTTAGGGATTAAACAGGCATTTAGTTCATCGTATCACCCAATGACGAACGGCGTGAATGAAAACTTTAACGGGGTCCTCAAATGAATACTAGCGAAGGTCGCGGCAGAATGCTCAAAGGACTGGGACATAATGTTGCCAGCAGTCCTATTTGCATACCGAGAGGTACCTCAGGCCAGTAGATGCTTCTCCCCGTTCGAACTCGTGTATGGAGCTAACCCTCGAGGCCCAATGCTTCAAATCAAATCAAATCAAATCAACTTTATTAGGGTTACAAGATTGGGCGCGCAGGCCCGTCTTACATTCGGCCCTTCCAATCACTCGTCTTTCATTCATCAAGAGCATTATATATTTACATAGGAAGAAAAATAAACATTGTGAAATGAATGCTGTAAACATAAACAAGGCAAATTACCATGTTATGAGGCTCATCTCCCACCTACCCATACATCACCCCACCCACACACACACCCCCACCTACCCACACACACGCACACCAGGGGACACATACATACCCCACCAACCGACCCATCCCCCTTCCGCACATCCCCCACCCACACACTCTCCCCTCACCTGTTCCCCCAACCAAAACACACTCTCCACCCACATACACATTCTAACCCGCACATCCTCTCCCCATCCACACCACATATTCACCACCCACGCACACAATCCCCCGCCAACCCACACATCGCACATCCACTCACACATCCCCAAACCATACACACACATCTCCACCAACTGACATCTCCCTACCAACAACCCCCCCCCCCCCCCACACACACACATCTCCCTAACCACCCATACATCCCCAATCCACTCACACACACACCCCACCACCCACACATACATCCTCCACCCACCCATACATGCCTTAACCCAATCCCCCACTACACAATCCCCCACTACACAATCCCCCACCCGCACATCACATACATCCCCTACCACGCAATATTCCCAACACATGCACCACACACACACATATCCCTCACCAACACATCCCACACCCACATACCACCACACATCCCCACCTACACACCACACACATATCCCCCACCCACATACCGCACAATATTCCCACCCACACCCACACAGATACCCTTACCCATCCACCCCACATACCCCCACCCACACACCACAAAAATCCCCCACCCACACACACACATACCTCACCCACACAATTCTATTGTATCTTCTATTGAATGAGCTATTGACTGGCAAAGTTCACGATCACCCGAAAGGGGCGGCGTACGATATGGTCATGAACCTAGGGGAGAAGATAATAAAAGCCTGTACATTTGTCAAAGAGGCGTTGCATAATGCAGGACAGAAATACCAGAGTTATGATAATAGAAAGGTCAACTTACGTTACGTCGTTGAAACTGGGAATTCTCTATTCACGGCCTGACTTCCCGTCGCTGTCACGTGAATTCGTGAACTGTCTTCATGTTACTGGCTGTCGTGTGTCCCGTCAAAGGTGTTAACACTTTCCTGAGCTGTCCTCGTGTTACTGACTGTCGTTTGTTCTGTCAACGGGGAGTTCATCCCCGTCGATTCTTACGTTAACTCCTATCCAGTAGCTTTTGGTCCATGGCGCTATTGGAGTGAAGATTGTTCTATCTTCATTAGAACGTTGTTGTGGAGCACTTTTTCTATTCTCGCTCAGAAACCAGCGGGGTGTAAAACCTTAGTACTGGAACTCCACATCTGAGGAAAGGCAAATTATAATGTAAACAGGTCATTATCTCGCACAGAACGTAGGGACCCATTTGGCATAAGATCTAAGTAGTGTGTATGTTATTGTAAATAGACTCCAACCCAATGTCCAGAAATAGAGACAGACATACAAACAGACAGACAGACAGACAGAGAGAGAGAGAGAGAGAGAGAGAGAGAGAGAGAGAGAGAGAGAGAGAGAGAGAGAGAGAGAGAGAGAGAGAGAGAGAGAGAGAGAGCGAAAGAACGAACGAACTTTATTTTCAAATGACACAAATTGGGCACACAGGGCCGTCTTACATTCGGTCATTCCAACCACTATCACAGAGAGAGATAGGGAGAGAGAGAGAGAGAGAGAGAGAGATAGAGAGAGAGAGAGAGAGAGAGAGAGAGAGAGAGAGAGAGAGAGAGAGAGAGAGAGAGAGAGAGATGACGAGAGAGATACTTCTCGAAAAAGAAACAAAGAAAACGGCTTGGTGATGCCTTACATAACAAACTTTTAATACTCTCAGGCATACGACATAATAGAAAATTGCAGTGTCACTTGAGATTATCTTTGAGATCATTGGTGTGATTTTGTTTATACTCAGACCATATTATGTAAAAGTTATTGTCAATAACTGTACTCGAACTTGGACCGTATCAATTTAGAAGCGGGCGCTTACCTTTGGACCACACCCCCATCCACTGTCCACATCCACTCTATATAAAAGAAAAACAGAACATCAATAAATGCGTCTACGAATAAATAAATTAGAAAATTAAGACGAGAGTGATTGGGGCAAAACAAACACACAAAAAGAATATGACTTTTGACTATCTCAACGTGTCATTTTAGGCAATCTATTTGTATCAATTCACAGAATTCCAGCTGCCAATTCAAGTCAATGTAACCAGAATCTTGCCAAGATCAAAAAGCTTCTACACCTATGACGGGTCAATGACCTCGCCGCCTTGTTCTGAGTCTGTGCGTTGGGTCATTTTCCGAGAACCAATCAATGTGTCCAGAAATGAGGTGACCGAGTGAACACTTTTCTTTTTGTCTTTGTTATAACCTTCTCCCATTTTCTTTTGTCTTTTCTATAACCTTCTCCAATGTTGTTTTTTTTTCGTCTTTGTTTTAACCGTCTCCTATATTCTTTTTGTCTTTGTTATAACCTTCTCCTGTGTTCTTTTTGTCTTTATTATAAACTTCCCCTATGTTCTTATATAACCCTGACCATTTTTTCGGTAATCAAGCTCCGATTTCCAACATTTTAAAACCTATTTTGTTGGATATACACATAAACTATAATACTGAAAACACATAATGGAGAAAACAAAACGTATGTTATGTAGATGACATAACTCAAGAGAAATTATATTGCTGAATAAATCAAATGACAATGCCTTTCTTTTTACACGTTTATTTTATTTCTGCACTTCCTGTTATGACATTCGGTGTCTGGTTATAAAGAGCCTCTTCCTCTAACGCATATGATGTTTATCTCTTACTTCCTTCCACTGTTTCAGGGTGATCTAGTTTTATATTGAAACCATCTGTTTTGCTATCTTTCAACACAAATCATCTGATTTGCTATTTTTCTCATACAAACACTATCTTTCCATACAAACGTTATCTTTCTATACAAACAATCTGATTTGCTATCTTTCCGTACAAACACTATCTTACTATGCAAACGCTATCTTCCCATACAAGCGCCATCTTTGCGCACAAACGCTATCTTTGCATACAAACGCTATCTTTCCATACAAACGCTATCTTTCCATACAAACGCTATCTTTCCACACAAACCCCCTGACTTGCTTTCGCTCCATACAAAAGCTATTTTTTCCACACAAAGGCTATCTTTCCATACAAACGCTAACTTTCCATACAAACGCTATCTTTCCATATAAATGCTATCTTTCCCTACAAACCCTCTGATTTGCTATCTTTCATTACAACCGCCATCATTCCATACAAACGCTATCTATTATTGTAAACGCCATCTTTCCATACAAACGTTATCTTTCCATACAAACGCTATATTTCCATACAGACGCTATCTTTCCATACAAACACTATATTTCTATTCAAACTTTCTGATTTGCTAACTTTTCATACAAATCATCTGACTTGTTAACTTTCAATACAAACCATATGACTTGCTATCTTTTGATTCAAGTTATTCTTTTCATTGACCCCACTATTTTTTTTTTTTTTTGGCGTTCGCTTTGTCTGTTGAATTCAAGCGTAGTCAAAACACGTGCTGCTACTCCTAGTGCACGGGACTTGATTTTTGTGCGTGAAATAGATATCCATGTAACAAGTGTCCCTCGCCGTCAATCGAACATCAGTCTTCAGAGGTACGTGTAATTTACGTCCCCAAGTCAAGGATGAGAAGTCAACATTTTAGTCCAACTTACCAGTGTAGAGGTTGAATCCGCAACCTTGGCATCATCACACCGGGTGTTTAAGAGTTGTTTCCACTTGATCCATCATCATCCAGTGCCTTGGCAGGCCGGCTTGGGAGATCATGCCTCTCCACAAATTACGATCTCCGGCGTCATGGATCAACTCGTTTGTTGACTCCCTTACGTGCCATGTCAAGAATCTTCTCACACTGTCTTCCTCTATCTCTCTTTCCCGAAAATCGTTCCGGTTGTCACAACATGTTCTAGTTTCTATGTTCTCATAACCTGCCCCCACCCCCCACCCCCCCCCCCCCCCCCCCCCCCCCCCCCCCCTCCCCCAACAAAAAAAAAACTATGACTGCCTCTATCTGATGTTTGTGATAAGTTGTCTTTGCGACTCAGCTTACCTTAAAGCGTCTTGATTGCTCATTTTGGCTGTCCAATTAATTTTCAGCATCATTCTATAAAACTGCATCTCCAAGGCCTCCATGGATTTTTTCGCCTGTTTACTAATTGCCCAGGATTCACAGCTATGTGTTAAAAGTGGTTCTATGTAACATGCAAGAACTCTATTTCTAACTTTAAAGAACAATGATTTATTGCACAAAATGTTCTTCATTTGACAGAATGCAATTTCTGCTTGTCCTATTCTGTTCTTTACCTGTGTGATAAATCTTCCACCTGAAGTGATAATGTGCCTAGATATCTGAATTTCTGCTCTTGCCCCAACATAACGTCATTTAATTTAATAGCACATTTAGGCGCAATCTGTTTCTTTTATATCACCAAGATTTCTACCTTTCTATGTATTATTCAAACTAAGGCCCTTCTTTTCCCACTTGATTAAGAAATCAACAACAAAAATTGTATGGTCGGGTAGTTATCTCGTAAAACAAAGATACATAAGCTTGTGACGGCTTTGAACGTCTTGATGGAATTAAAGTCAGCGTACAGAATATAAACATTCGGTGATATGCAAGAGACATTGTTGAATAGTAGAGTATGAAAGTCGCATGTGCACCATTCTAGACACTGTAGCGGATGAGACTATCAACTCAAGTACATCAAGAACAAAGAAAACTCGTGGTTGTGGACGAATATGATCGCCTATACCGCTCTCTATAGCACGTTATGATGATGATGATGATGATGATGATGATGATGATGATGATGATGATGATGATGATGATGATGATGTTTTCTACATGTTATGTTTGTATTCCTTAAAAGACTTGCATCTTATATAATCTGTAATTTCCCCAGATGAACATACTACGTCGTCTGCCCAATGAAGATAGAAGCATTTATTGCCCAGTCTTGCAACGACAGGCCTCTACAGAATGGGCATACACGCGTGGAAACAAACTTTGCTTGCACTGCTCAATCAAAGACTGCGGAGGACGAAATATAAACTGTTGGTTTATAAAAGCTGCATTTATTACGAGAAATACATTCGCGGGTATTGATTATCACTTACAGAACACTTATGAAAGAAGTAAAGTACAGATGACACACTAGAGGATGCACAATTTAAAGTTCAATATTTTCTTTATTTGTCCTTTTGTTTATTAACGTTTAAATTTATTCTGTGAAAGCAATTCATACTTTTAATTATTTACGTGAAAATATGTTTCAAAGTAATAATATGAAATATGAAATTAAGAATCATCATCATAGCACTAGAGATATTCCTATACGTGCTCCGTCTACTTTATCAGTGGCTAACGTAGAGTTATCATACCTATGGTACCATTAGCAACCTGATTGAATGTCCACCTCGATTTTCCTCTACTCGCTGATCGTCTTCCAGGCCTTCTGCTCACTCCCCGCTCAATAAGTCCTTTCCGAATGTGGGTTTTTGTTTTATTTTGGTGAACTATCCAGTCGATTCCAGAGAGCTTTCAACACGCCAGACTTGTCATAATATCGATCCTAGAGAGCTCTCGCGACGCCAGTCTTATAATCTAGCTTACCGCCCAAAGGAACGGCAGCAGCCAGTCTATCAGCCTGTTCATTACCTCGCACACCCGCATGCCCTGGGCAGAAATCTAGGATATGCTTTTGTCCGTCATCTTTAGGAGAGATGCAAGCCGCGTGGAACATACCATTTTCAATTTGACTTAGGGTTACATTGTTATAACCATACACACGTGTCAAGTCTACAACATATATACATATGTGTGCGTGCGTGTGTGTGTGCGCGCGTGCGTGTGTGTATGTGTGCGCGTGTGTGCGTGTGTGTGTGTGTGTGTGTGTGTGTGTGTGTGTGTGTGCTGACGAAATGTCAATGTTTATATATACTTTATCAGTGGCTAACGTAGAGTTATCATACCTATGGTACCATTAGCAACCTGATTGAATGTCCACCTCGATTTTCCTCTACTCGCTGATCGTCTTCCAGGCCTTCTGCTCACTCCCCGCTCAATAAGTCTTTCCGAATGTGGGTTTTTGTTTTATTTTGGTGAACTATCCAGTCGATTCCAGAGAGCTTTCAACACGCCAGACTTGTCATAATATCGATCCTAGAGAGCTCTCGCGACGCCAGTCTTATAATCTAGCTTACCGCCCAAAGGAACGGCAGCAGCCAGTCTATCAGCCTGTTCATTACCTCGCACACCCGCATGCCCTGGGCAGAAATCTAGGATATGCTTTTGTCCGTCATCTTTAGGAGAGATGCAAGCCGCGTGGAACATACCATTTTCAATTTGACTTAGGGTTACATTGTTATAACCATACACACGTGTCAAGTCTACAACATATATACATATGTGTGCGTGCGTGTGTGTATGTGTGCGCGTGCGTGTGTGTATGTGTGCGCGTGTGTGCGTGTGTGTGTGTGTGTGTGTGTGTGTGTTGTGTGTGTGCTGACGAAATGTCAATGTTGTTACTTATGATCATATTCTAGTAACGCTGACCGATTCTGCTTCTGGTTTGTGTGTGTTTGCGTGCGCGCGCGTGTGTGTGTATATGTGCGTGTGTGCTTGTGTATGTGTGTGTGTGTGAGTGAGAGAGATATTCGTTCATTATTTTTTACCTAGCATGCTTTGCGAGTCTGTCAGAAAAGCAACATGTCGATCGGTACAACTCAGCAGCCATCGGTACGTGGTTTAGACCTGTATACTAATCATGCATATAGGCAGTTCTTAGACTGTTGTACTCAACTCTAAACCAGCATTTGTAGACGACATGTGTCGTGAGCAAGAATGTTAATACATTGAAATTAATCAAAGTTAACTAATTATATTTCAGTACCTTTAACATTATGCATCCTTGTCACCATAACACACAATTATGTTTAAGTGACTTGTTACATGATCCACCATGTTCAAAGTATTGTGAAATACTCAAACCCTATTTGGGGGATATTTTGCAATGAAAATATTTGATATGTCTTTGTACGTAATCGTTACCCTCAGCTCATTTGGGAAATGGGAAAAAAATGGTTTAAAAGGCAAAAGATTCGACTTCATGGCATGGAGTTTTATCCCACTTGGCTCGGTCTCTTTCCGCAGCGCGGCCTGACGAAAGCTAGCTCCAGCGACGACCACCCCCAGGAGTCTCTGAGAAAATTGCACTTGTGAACCGAACGACCTAGCCCAGAATCGACCCCACAACCTTCAGAGCACGAGGTAGGCGGCGTAAACACTTGGCCACAGAGACTCCCTGCTCATAGAGATACATACGTCTGTTATTATTGCAGATTAGGGATGATTTCTTTGGGGAGTGTATGCATGTCTTTTGTGAATTTGATATTATTGACGTACATGCATGCCTTTATTGATGAAGTTACACTATCTATATCAAGAACTTACCTTCTTCGCAAGAATGTATCTTATACTGTCTATTGCATATTATTGTTTTCCTATATGCTACAGCGGGTGTATCTGCAGCTTTTCAGTTCATTTCAGAAATGGGCGATGCCCGTTTGATAATGACTTACATGTGTAAAATTCGAAACGACTGTTAATATATGCTAGATATTACTTGTTTGCTTTCTGGACATAAATAAAAGTACTCAGTCTCCTTTATGAGATGATGAAGAGTATAATGTTGACTGACCAGGTACCATATTCACCGCATATGATAAAATAAAAGAAGAGCACGTGATTGATGTTGATAATCTGACACTGGTTATATTTATTCATATATTAAAGCAACTTATAACACATTGTATTTGTTTGTGTAATGTTCTTGATCAAGTGTATTCAGTGCCATAGGAATGTAGGTGGTGTTTGCATATGGTGACGGAGCATGTGTGTATAGGGTGACGGGGAATGTTTGTATGGGGTGACGGAGCATGTTTGTATAGGGTGACGGAGCATTGTGATAATGTCTCGAATGTAGTAATATCGATTCTTAAATTCAACATTCAGTATTCTGTATTCAGTGTTCAGTTAGACACGGCCAGTTAGCCCCGTGCCAGATGACTGCTACGTGGTACTGGATACTGAATTTAACTGATTCAATGACAAAGAAAAGGTACGCCTGGGCCAAATATGGTGCACCGTTAAATGAACAAGTATTATAGTATAAAATTCAGTTCACTGAGCATTGAAATTGCGGAAGATACCACAATATCAAAGAAAATGGTGACACTAAAATGTGACACAGAAACAGATGGGAAAATTCTTAACCAAGTGGATAATTTTAAATACCTAGGGGCATTTGTAACATCAGATGGAAAATGTACAACAGAGATTAAGAGCAGAATAGGGCAAGCAAAGGCCGCATTTCAGAAAATGAAGAGTATCTTATGCAATAAGTCACTATCAATGAATGTAAGAAAGAGAGTGCTGAAATGCTTTGTAGAACCAGTTTTGCTGTATGGCAGTGAATCTTGGAATGTAAATGAACAAATTAAGAAGAAATTAGAAGCAACTGAGATGTTGTTCCTGAGACGAATGTTGCAAATTTCTTGGACTGCCAGAGTAACTAACAACGACTGCGTGATACAGTCTAATGAAACTAGAACATTATTTACAACAATAAGAAAGAGACAAACATCTTTCTTCGGTCACGTGATGAGAAGAGAGGCATTGGAGAACATCGTACCAACTGGAAAGATCGAGGGGAAAAGAACGAACGAACGAACGAGCGGACTTTATTTTAAAAGGGTAACAAATTAGGCACGCAGTCCCGTCTTACATTCGGTCCTTTCAATCACTCATCTTTCATTCATCACATGTGCATGTTACATTTACATAGCGGAAAAAAACACATTGTCAAATGGATTTTGTGAGCATAAATAATGCATATTACGCATGATGCATTCACATGGGGGAAAAATATTGTCAAATGAAAGTTGTAAACATAAACAGTGCATATTGCAATGTTGTGAGACACATCCCCCACACACCCACACATCCCCACCACACCCCCACCCATCCACACATACCTCCACGCACTCACACAGACTCAGGCAAACATACATGCCGCCACCCACTCACTGATCCCCCACCCACACATACATCCCCCACCCATCCCATAACCGAAACGCACACACCCACCCACATATTCTCCACTACCCACCCACACACCCGCAACCACCCAGCAAAACACACATCACAAAACCACACGCACATACCCCCGTCAACCCACACATCCCGGAGAGGCAGAGGCAGACCAAGAGAAATAATGCTGGATGGATTGAGGCGGTGGCATAGAGGAATACCATCAGCAGAGTTGATCCAGAACACCAACGACCGAGATCTGTGGAGAGCCATGAACGCCTACGCCAGCTGGCAGGGCACTTGATAATGATGACTACGAAACGAAATAAATTACACGATGACCCTATTATGGCGGTATATCGCCCCTCTATCCAAATAGGGGGAAGCATTTGACGATATAACTTTCGGCACTGAATTAGTTCAGAATCAATACCACCACCAGCTGAAGTTTGGTAAAAGCCCGCCTGGTTCTTTCCTCTACGCTATGAGCATCGTCCAGGCCCTCTACTCACTCCCTTCTGAGCCAGTCTTTCCTCAAATGGAGACTCCGTCTGTTTCGGCTGCACTCTTCATCCGCTTCCTGCGAACTTTCACAACATCACCTGTATCGTCAAGCAACTGTTCGTACAAAGGGCAGCAGCAGCTAACCTATCTCCCAATTCACAGCCCCGCGCACCAGCATGCCTATGGTAGGTAATCCAGGGTATATACACAATGTGCCGCCTGTCGAGCGACGCCAGCCACTTCCACCCAAAATATACCAGTTTATACTTCCCGAAGCATACTGTGTGTGTCCGTTACAAACACAGTTTATAAATAAATAAACACGTATTGTTTGGCGCCCGTAGAAATAAGAGAAAGAATTAGAGACTTGAGGGCGCACTAGACATAACAATTGAAAGCTATAGTTACCGACCCGGATTTGAACCTGTCACCTCTAAATTACGACAGCGCCTAGCTGCAGGAACAATTATACTTCGACGCATTTGGCTGTTGTGTCCTCAAGCAATCAGAAGGAAGACTGCTATCACAACCCCAACTTCTCATTTCCTCTCTCTTGTAGCAGCGTGTGTGAATAAACCTGTTATAAATAGTTGATGTCTTTGCAAGTAAACCACACCCACTCTTTTTTAACCTCTTATTACAAGCTCATCAGTGTAGACAATCACATCGTTAGGCTGTTAACTGTCGTTTATCGGCTGTTTCACAGGCACATCTGTAACACCCGCTGCACACTCTTGGCACCATCTACCCAACGTAACTGTAACTATAGTATGTGTGTGTGTGTGTGTTTTTTTTTTTTTTGCTCAATATAAAATTCAATATCTCAGTAACCAAGTGAGGGAAAATGATGAGATTTAGCATATAACCTTATCATTATGTCCACCCAACAAAAAAATTTTTGTTCTGGAGACTGTACAGCAGATTTCAATGTTTGTTAATATGCGGTATATAATGTATGGCTCCCGCATTCATGCCATCATTTTAAGAGTATTACAGCTTCAGCAAGACACACCCCCGCTCTTTTCGAAATTGTTTGGCGGGTTTCGTTTTGGCACAAACAGCGCGAAGTTAAATGGGTTTGTTCAGAGGTGTCTCAAATGGGGGTTCTTTCATGAAACGTGATTATATAAATAAACTAGCTGACTCGGCCTGGCTACGCCCAGCTCCTGGCGGGGATCTATCTATCTATCTATCTATCTATCTATCTATCTATCTATCTATCTATCTATCTATCTATCTATCTATCTATCTATCTATCTATCTATCTATCTATTTATCTATCTATCTATCTGTCTGTCTGTCTGTCTGTCTGTCTGTCTGTCTGTCTGTCTGTCTGTCTGTCTGTCTATCTATCTACCTACCTAACTACCTACCTACCTACCTAACTACCTACCTACCTATCTATCTATCTACATATCTATCTATCTATCTCTCTGCCTGCCGGCCGGCCGGCCGGACGACCGACCGACCCACCGACCGACCGACACACCCAGCCAGCCAGCCACCCACCCACCTACCTTTCTGCCTACCTACCTACCTACCTACCTTTCTGTCTGTCTGTCTGTCTGTCTGTCTGTCTGTCTGTCCACGCTATTAAATATTGATAAAAGTTGCTGGAAAAAATGTGAGGACCATGTGTTGAAAGAGGAAGAGGACTATTGTAGAAAGGATGGATTGAATTTTATGCAACCGAGAGCAATCATCAACCTACTGGAATCGTCCGACACAGATTAAGGTCTGAGCAGATCGCAGACCTTAATCTACGTACACACTTACTGGGATATTTTGCTCCAACTATTCAGCTGTTGGCTATGGGATATTGTAAGCATACCCAGACCATACTCAGTCATCGTGATGATCAGGTGCTGATACTCGTATTTGCCACATGACCGCCGCTGCCATCATCTTCAGAGCACTGAGTCCATTCTTGGCCCTTTCCATTACCTCCGGCACATGATCCTTGAAGGACAAGCTTCTGTCAAATGCTATTCCCAGGTCCTTGAGTGTATTATCTCTATTGATAACAATGCTGTTTGTTGTGATATCTGATAACCCCTCCTCTACCATTATGTTGTTCGTTCAGTAAATACTATAGTACAGATGCTTTGCCTGGGTTGATGGCAGAGCTTGTTTCCGGGCACCACTCATTATGTCTTCAGTTACCTGCATTTTTCTAGATATTTTTACCATGTGACGTGATAGAGCTTACATATTTTACACTGGCACCTTGCCGTCTTGACATCCGATAGTTTGTGATGGAGTTATACCTTTCCATTTTACAAAGCCTGGGCTGACTTGTAGAGACCATGTGTTGCCTGGGCAGCATGGTCCCTCTCTCAGCATGCATAGTTTACTCCAGAGGAAAGGGCACACCAACATATATAGAACAAGAGAACAAGACAATCTGCCATCCATCCATCCATCATGTGCCATGCCGGTAAGCGTGGGCGGTCATGTTCTGCCATCTCACTCGATCAACAGAGTCGTGGATCAGTTCCGTGTTTCTGTCTCGACCATGCCACAAGGCCAAGCCATCCAGATACTTGTTTCTAGGTCTTCCCCTTGGTCTGTTCCCCTCAATCTTACCAGTTGTCACCAAGTTCTCCAAATCATTTCTTCTCATAACATGCCCAAAAAATTGTGACTGTCTACGTCTAATGTCTCTGATCAGTTTACGATCTTCATTTGTTTCTTGAAGGACTTGTTCATTGGTCTTTCTGGCTGTCCATGGTATTCTTTGCATTTTCCTCAGAAACCACATTTCTACAGCCATCAGATGTTTTTCAGCCTGGCTGCTCATTGTCCAAGCTTCACATCCATATAAAAGTACAGGTTCTATGTAGCATCTCAACACTCTTTTTCTCGTTTCAATTGACATCTTTTTATTGGTCAGTATGTTTTTCATCTTGCTAAAGGCTACTTTTGCCATGGCGATTCTTGTTCTAATCTCTTCAAGGCATCTCCCATCAGATGTTATTACTGTTCCGAGATAA
This sequence comes from Cepaea nemoralis, assembly GCA_014155875.1. Lineage (NCBI taxonomy): Eukaryota > Metazoa > Mollusca > Gastropoda > Stylommatophora > Helicidae > Cepaea > Cepaea nemoralis. The sequence continues at coordinate 88,537 of JACEFZ010020903.1, read as the reverse complement.
TTGTACCTATTCACTTGTTGAAGAATATTCCCATTTACTTGTATATTACACTGTGGTATTTCGTTCTTCCTAGTGACGACCATAATCTGTGTCTTTTTACAATTTAATTCTAACCCTTGTTGTTCACTGTGGGTAACAACCGCATCTACTAAATTTTGCAGGTCCTGTTCATTGTCTGCAATCAAGACTGTATCATCTGCATATCTAATGTTATTGATGCATCGTCCCCCAATGTTGATTCCTTCCATATTTTCAATATTTCTGAAAATATTTTCACTGTACAGGGAAAACAGATCTGGAGACATTACACATCCCTGTCTCACACCTCTCTTAATAGGCTGATATTGGCTTACTTCATTATCAACTCTTATGGCAGCTTGTTGTTTCCAATATATGTTTTTTACAAGTCTAAGGTCTTTCCCATCAATTTGTAGATCTTCAAGCATCCTTATCATGTTGACATGTCTCACTTTATCAAAAGCCTTTGTGTAGTCAATAAAGCAAAGGTATAGATCTTTGTTTACTTCTATAGAACGTTCGATTACGGTTCTCAGTATATACACAGCATTTACTGTACCCTTGCCTACTACAAACCCACATTGTTCTTCTCCTATTTCAGGTTGTATTTTCCTCCTAACTCTTTGCATGATAATTCTTAGCAAAATCTTCGTGATGTGACTCATTATACTAATTGTTCGATGTTGATCACATTCCAAGGCTCCTGATTTCTTTGGGATTGCAATAAATACAGAATTACATAACTCATGAGGTATATTTCCAGTATCATATATTGTATTAAGCAGACTGGTAACTTTATCTATTCCATATTCTTCTAAAGCATTAATCATTTCTGTTGTGACGCTGTCTGGACCGGGGGTTTTGCCAGATTTCATATGATTAAGAGCATTCTGAACCTCCATCTTCAAAATTGCTGGCCCTTCATTGTTATTTTGAACAATATATTGTTCGTCTCTGTTATCGTCATAAAGGTTTTTCACGTAATCTGACCATACATGTAAAATCTGATCTTTTTCTATTATGACTCTTCCATCTTTTGTCTTTAGGCAGCCTGCTGAAGTACGTGTTCTTTGATTAGTAATCTCCTGAATTCCTTTGTGCATTAGTTTCGCATTTTTACTGTTGTATTGTTTTTCAATTTCTCTGCAATTTTTCTCAAGCCATGTTTCTTTAGCCTCCTTACATAAGTTTCTGACTTTTCTGTGAATTTCTTCATATTTGGCAGGATTATTTTTGTTCTGTCTTCTTGTTTCCATTAGTTGTAAAATTTCTTCAGTCATCCATGTCTTACGGCCCACTTTCTTTACTTTTGGAATAGTTTTTTCTGCTGCACAACTGATTGAATTCTTCAGCATTTCCCATTGATCATCTACATCTTGAAATAGGATCTCTAGATCAGACAATAAATCAAATTTGTTCTTTACTTCTATGTTAAAATTATCTTGTATTTCTTTGTCAGTTTTCAATTTGCACAAGTCATATTTAGGGTTTCCTGCTGTATACTTGACTTTCTTTAACTTTACCCTCAATGCGACAGTAATTAATCTGTGATCACTGTAACAGTCTGCATTTGGAACTGTTTTTACAACTGTTAATGCATTTCGAAACCTTTTGCTTATCAGGATGTAATCTGTCTGGTTTTTAATCCTGCTGTCTGGACTCCTCCATGTCCATAATCTTCTAGGATGTTGTTTAAACCAGGTGTTTCCTACAACCATTTCTTGTTCTTTTGCCCTTTCTACAAGTCTGTAACCTCTTTCATTTCTCTCTCCCAAACCATGGTTGCCTACACTGCATCCATCGCTTTGCTTTCCTATTTTTGCTTTGAAATCACCCATTATGATATTTATTTCTGATTTTTTACAGTTCTTCAAAGCAGACTCCATGTCATTATAAAATTCCTCTATACTTTCTTCACTGCTTTCACTTGTTGGGGCATATACTTGAATTACATTTATTTTAAAAGGTCTTCCGTTTAATTTTACTAATAGAACTCTGTCTGACACAGCCCAATATCCTTTGACAGAATTTGATGTTTGCTTATCTAATATAATGGCTACACCTCTTTGCTGTTCTTCTCCCCCCGAGACAATCTGCAGAAGCTGTCAAATCAGCAAAAGTCATGCTCAAACTGTCCGCCTGTCGGAGCTTCGATCCTAGACCAGTTGCCAACCAAGGCTTAGGGCCTGATGATATGCCCTGCCACGACATTTATGGTTTAGTCTTTAGGTTGCATTTCCTCGCACCAAGACTTGTACCCTCCCAATTGCTCTCCTTCGCCCAAAGCCCTTGGCACAATGTGTGTTGTCAGGTTTGGTGAGTGCCACCGACATTCAGAAAGCAGGTAGTACCGTCTACCGTTAAACGGTAGCTCAGTCATATCTGACTACGACCTGACTATTACCATATTCTAGAACACAGCTTAATGATTTATTTGGTTGTTTCGGGATTTGAGATTTAAATATTGAGCACAACCCACTATTGGCAACGCTGATCATATTCTAGGTATGAACCTAAGGCCTACCCACGTCAATGTGGAAGTACTAGACTCGAGTTTCGCTCTCGTTTGAGCTCGTCAGTAGTGCATATCCTTGACCGGACCCGGAAACAAACCCCGGATCACTGGCCTGTGAAGCCTTAATGAGTCGAAGTTTCCAGCTACCAGACTTACCGATTTCCTTTACCAGAAAAAAATCAGTGGACTATGAAACACAGAAGCTTTGTAGACATTAGAACAAGAATCGTCATGGCAAGAGTAGCAATTACAATGAAAGAAAGTGTCAAAGAGCTATACCGAGTCTAAACTGCGGTGGGATGTGAAACACGAACAAACAAAAAAAATAAGACAACGCGAGAAACACCTAATGGCAGAGGGAGTGTGGTTTCTGAGGAAAATGTAAAGAATACGAGTAACGGTTAGAACAATATGATACATGCGTTCGGAAAACATGAATGCCGTAAATGGATTAGAGGTACTAGGCTGCTAGACGTAGAAAGTTATACTTTTTTACCTATTATATAAAATGTCAACTATCATTCACACTGAAACATCCAAATATACCTATCATTTTCACACCAACCCCATGCTCATCATCAAGTGCCGTGCCGTCTGGCGTAGGCTGTCATGACTCTCTACAGATCTTGGTCTTTGGTTTTCTGGATCAACTCTGACGTTGATATTCCACCATGCCACCGTCGCAATCCATCCAGCATCATTTCCTATGCTACCAATGTCAAATGTGGACATTATACAAATCACACTTAACGCAAAATCAACACCTGCTGAGATGAGATACTTGAGGAGAGCTGCCAACTTAATCCGAGACCGAGTAAGTACCGATGTTATCAGACATACACTGGGATCAACACCTTTTGCCACAAATATTGAAAGGCAGAAAATTAAATGGTTTGGCCATCTCGTTAGAATGCAACACCATCAACTACCAGCACTGGTGCCACATCGGCGTAGATCTGATACGACAGCAAGAGGACGCCTGAGAATAAAATGGATTGACGACATCAAAGTCATTGTACAATCACACGGAATGACATTATCCAGTGCCACCCATCGGTCGCTGGAAATGCAACTATTCCTGCCCACGACGCTTGATGGCAAAAGTGGAAGAAGATAATTATGATGTTGTAAAACACATTAATTAATCAAGGTTCCCTTTCATGCCATAAAGCGAAATGGGCATAAGGTGATCGCCCCTATTTGTAGGCCAGTCGGCACTTGATGGGTCATCATTATCATCTTCTTCATCATCATCTTCCACGGTTGCGCATCCCCTAACAGTTTAATATATACCCGACTTCTATCCATGTTTTATACTTGGAGCACCTAACTTAAGTATTACACATATTTATTTCATTCCACTTATTTTTATTTCGCTGGATTTCATTATATTATGCTTTAATGCAGTCACTGTCGTGTCATATCCGTTGTTTGTGTCTTGTTGCTTTTCATGTTATTGTTTGCTGACAATAGCTTGTCTGTGCAGCTTGCTCTGTTTATTTTTATTTATTAATTTTGTTTTTTTTGTAAATTTTTTTGTAATTTTACTTTACAAAACAGCTCTAGACTTCATGTTTTTTCAATTATCTCCACAGGTTTGCCGCATTTTAAGCCATTTCATATGTATCTTTTCGCGTGTTCATAATAACAGTGAGTAAATCAATGAAAAACGAGATGTGGAATTGGTAAGCGTAAACAAAAACACAGAAACAAAATTTAACAAGACAAAGTGCTTCGTCACTTCATATTGTGCTCTTGTAAAGCTGATCAAATTCACCTTTCGTTTTTCATTGTTTGAAGTTCTCATTATAATCATATATGTGTGCAGCTTTACTGCACTTCCAGCTGTTTCATACTTAAAAGAATGGTAGTTTATTAATTGACAAACATGAGACATGTTGTGACAACTGGAAACATCTGTGAACAGAGATATAGAGGAAGACAGCGAGAGAAAATGCTTGACTGTCCTGTATGACGTAAAGTAGCATTGTCGATGACGTATGTCGACATGGCACTTTATGATGATGATGAGAATGGTTTTGATAGTGATGAATCAAGGGACATAATTCTAAAATACTTTGTATTACGTCTGCCCACTTCTGAGAGTGACAATCATTCAGTCATGTTTGTGTTTACCTTCGGTTCTGAGTTCATCTGTCGACGGTAAGTAGACGGTTATTGCTGAATACACATGACATTGAAACCTTCGTGCAAGCTTCGTGTGAAAGAAACAGTGTTTGGTCATGTTTAGATATTATTTAAAGACTTGAGTATAGTTCAGTTTTTTTCTTTTCCCATCCATTGCTTAGTCTAATAATAGACTCAGTTGTGATTTGTGAGTGAGATCTTCCTTGCATGAGTAAGTGAACTGAACTCTACTGTCTATTGCTAGTACTACTCCATGACTCCAAGTCATAAATAAGTGAACACTAATCTAAGCCAAGTCATTTCTAAGGAACCGGCCAAATTACTTTGTTTCTCACATTTTATTTCATAATTGTTGTAGATCGATGGTCTATAAATAATTTTAAAAAATGAAGACAAGTGTAGCGAAGTAATTGAACTTGCATGTTTTGAAAATATGTTCTCTGGGCACACCTCAGCCCCAAATTATTTAGTGTAAAATGCATCCGCCACACACTGAGTCGGAAGTGATCGACAACACATTCAATGCTCGTTCCGATATGTATAATTTTTTTCCCCATGGATATATACTTATATAGTATACCGATACAAGAGTTTAGAACATGTTTTCGGACAGTATTTACAACCTTTGTGCCACAATTTCCACATATAACTGTGAAATATTATTGGAACGTATTTCCATTTTCTCAGTTCTATAGTTTAGTTCGTAGTTCATATTTTTTATTATATCAGCTAATGAGGCCCTGTAAGGGATGTATTTTACATTAAATAATTTGGGGCCGTCGTTCGGAGGAGTGAAACATTCAAACAAGCTTAAATAGCGAAATTGTTTAAAATAGCAGATTAAACATAAAAATCGTCACTTGGTCTTGATTACTTATGAATACAGTGAAAACATTGGTCTTTCTGTAGCCTCACATCATTAACAACGTTATCAACTCTCTGTTACTACAATGTATAGAACTGGAACTAAGTACTGAAGTAGGAGCAATTAAAATGGGAAATAAAGAGGGCAGTTGTGAACAAATAAAGCTAGCAGTATGACAGGAATGTGTCTTGTCACTGGATCTCTTCTCCCTCTATAGTATATGTGTCAAACTCAAGGCCCGTGGGCCACATCAGGCCCAGCGTACAATCATATCAGGCCCGAGAGGTCTCAACCGACGTATAAATATATTCGGCCCAAGAGAGAATTTTAGGCAAATATATTTTTAATGGCCACGATATAAAGTGCAAATCAAATTCCCTAATTAGCAGCCTTGCCGAATAATAGGCTACCTGAGAGAGTTCTCGCTTCGATCAGAATAAGCAAAAATAAAAGTTATGTAGTGAGTGGATGTGTGTCGTTATAGTGACCTAGCAACGTTCAGTTGCTCGTTTTGGGTTGGTGCATAAGAAGTGAAAGTAGTGTAGTGCCTGGATATTACATCACCTTTTCTCGCTATGGCTAACCTGATATCAATCAAGCGTCTGTCGGTAGATGCACAATCTTTTTTAAATCAAAGCTAGACTATAGAATGACCAAGAGAAAAGTTGATTCCAAAAACGAAGCCTTTCAAAGCCACTGGGAGGCTGAATATATGTTTACTGATATTGGCAGTAAACCTGTGTAACTATATTATGGAGATAATGTGGCTGTGATCAAAGAATATAATCTGAGATGGCACTATGCAGAGCAGAAGCTACAGAAGGTAGAAGAATTGAAAAGGCATATAACATCACAGCAGATGTTTTTCACCAAAGCAAAATCACAAACTAAGCTGCTGTGAAAGCAAATTTTATTGTGGCGCAGGAGATCGCAAAATCAGGCCGACCATTTACAGAAGGAGAGTTTCTGAAACACTGCATGATGATAGTGTGTGACGTCTTGTGTTCAGACAAAAAGCAGATGTTTGCAAACTTAGGGGGCTGCGTGGTCTCGAGGTATGGTGTCCACCTCAAGTGCTGGAGGTCCCGGGTTCAAGCCCTGGTGAGGACCAGGATTTTTTCACGTGAACTCCTAGTAATAAAATTTCTCCTGGTATCTGGGTAGTGAGATCGGACACCCGTGTGTATTGTTGCGCACGTAAAAAATCCCTTGGCAATTGGAAATTGAAAAAGTGTAGCCTAACAGCGCTGCCCGGGCAAAATTTTGAGTTAAAAATCTACCCAAAGTATTTCAGTATCCTCGCCGGTGCTACGGAGTTCGTGCACTGAGCTGAGTTTCTCCAGACTCAGGTTTGAGTTCGGAGGAGAATGGAGCACTTATGGGCTGTACCCGTGTGCCATGATGTTGATCTGTCGACTAAACTAAAACTAAACTAAAACTAAAAAAGGTAAGCCTTAGCAGAAGTGAGATGGCCACTGATGTGAAAACACAGCTGATCGAAAAAGGCAAAGACTTTGTTGCATTCTCCCTTTCTGTCGATGAATGTAATGACATGACTGACACTGCACAGCTCTTTTTTCTGTTTTAATTTATATTAATGTTTAAAAAAGGTTTAATTTTCGGCTTATTGAATGTTTATCCTGTTCGGCCTGCAACCTTACATGTGAATTGAGTTTTGGTCAGCTGAGCGATTGAATTTGATACCCCTGCTCTGTAGCAAAGTTATAATGAGCGAGATCAAAGAGAAGCCAGGAATTCTAATTGGAGGTTATAATATACACAGTATACACTATGCAGATGACACAGTATTGGTGCCGGATAATGCAAAAGATCTACAACAATTGTTGGACATTGTAGTAACAGAGAGTGCAAACAAAGGACTCTCCTTGAATATCAAGAAAACAGTAACAATGGTGATATCAAAGAAAAAGGTGACACCAAAATGTAAAATGGAAATAAAAGGGACAATTCGTAACCAATTAGATCATTTTAAATGCTTACGGGCATTTATAACATCAGATGGAAGATGCACAACAGAGATTAAGAGCACAATAGGGCAAGCCAAAGCTGCATTTCAGAAAATGAAGAGTATCTTATGCAATAAGTCACTATCATTGAATTTAAGTAAGAGAGTGCTGAAGTGCTATATTGAACCTGTTTTGCTGTATGGCGGTGAATCTTGGAATGTAAATGTGGAACTGGTAAAATTGACAAGTGTCCAACATATGCAGAACAGAGAAAGATATTTTGGTCTACACCTGCTTCATTTAAGGACAAGCTCTGTGGAGATGTCAACAAGCTCAAGCTATGTGCACCTTTCTTGAACTATATTCAGGTGGACATCTGAAGGTGTACAAAGAAGAAGAATGTCCATGGCCTGCCACACTTCATGCCACAGGTATGTCAACGGCAAAAACATTCCAATGACAACATATTGCTTGGCATCAAATCCATTGTGTGAAGTCATCAAAGGTGGGAAAAATAAAGCATCCCAGTGGTTACAAAATTGAATATGTGCTTGGTTAGCGAATCTATTACATGGAAACTCTTAATTGAAAGCTCCTTGTGTGGACATCATCTGCAAACTGCATTCTTCTGGTTTCCAGCGGAGCAGCCTGTGGTGATCGGAAAGCCTAATATATGAAAGTGAGGCTAAGCAGCCTTGTGCAGGACATGATTCCTTAGGTGAGCCCAGTACTAGAGCACTATGTGTTGGCTCTGTAATTAATGGAAGCCTCCTTGGATGATGGGAAATGCCCATGGTCTGCCCCTGCCTTCCCTTGGGGCCAACCAACATGTGTTCAGCTGTTCTAACTGGGCCAGCTAGGAGACTTCCTACAGATGTCAGGTTGAAGATGACACCACAATACCTACGAAACACCTGTGAAGGTTAACCCAGTCAACAAAAGCCCAAACAAATTTGATGTGTCTGTCAAAAACTGCAAATATTACTGCTCTGCTGTAAACAGGCACAGCGCATTTACATCCAAAAAACGAATGAAGAAGAAGTATTCTTCCTTTCATATGTCCCTCCGTGCCAAACTCACACGTAAATTCAAATTCAAGCATCCTTAACAATTAACAATGTTGTCTCATCTGTCAGTGTGTCTTCAGCTAACATTCATTCATTGGTAGTCTTTAGAATGTTTACCTTATTGTCTCATCTCATCTCATCATGTTCCCCATGTACCTTGCGGTGTTGAGGTGAAGTATAAACTTCGTGAGAGTGCCCGATTATGGGCTTCATATATCGATATTCCCATGGACTCTGCTATTTCCTCCGTCCAATGTTTATTGGTCGGCCTCTTCCTCTGATTCCATCTGGTCTGTACATCATTGGTTGTTGTGGTATGCTGTTGACTGGTAACCTACTTGCATGGCCAAACCATTTGACTTGCTGCTTTCTGATAAAATCTAGTGCTGCTTTAACCCCTACTTTAGTCCTGATTTCTTCATTTCTAATCTTATCTCTTCTTGATACCTTGAGTATTCTTCTCAGGAACCTCATTTCTGTTGTTGTGATTTTTGCTTTTCTCTTTTTCTGTCATTGTCCAGGTTTGGCATTGGTAGCATAGAGTTGGTAGGAAGATTGTGTTGTCAAGTGCTTTCTTTACCTTATTGTGAATGTTCCAATTACTGGCTGCTTGCCCATTCCCTCACTCTCCTGCATGACCTGGGCCAAGATGGTGAAAGATAATACAGGATGGTTGCTTGATTTTTTAAAATGTTGCAAATCCTTTTAAGGAAATTGGGATCGACCCCAACCTCAGGTTGTGTTCCTGGTAATTTTACGCTCACTATAGTATGTCGTTGCTTTCTGAATGAAAAGTCAACATTGAGGTCCAACTGACTGGTGTAGGGGTTGATCCAGCCACCAGGCCTTCAGCACACCGGAAGTTTAAGAGCTAGAGCGCTCTTACCCTTTCAGCCACATTGACTGCTGTGTTGCTTGATAGACATGGATAATAACTGGACACACATAATGCATTGCTTGGGACAGTTAAAAAAGTTAGTTGTATATCCTTTACAGGACATCACAGTCAACCCCAGCATGATTGTGATTTCATGGCAAGTTTATGTTCAGTATTTTGCCATTGCTTTCTGAACAACCAACACTCATACCACTGAATGAAAACCATCACAGCGTGATCTGCTTCCAAATCACCCACAGCTGTGTTTTTAACGTGTTATGTGGGATTACAAATTGTGCTCATAAACTCTTCACCACAGAGCCGGCTTGAGACAGAAGGAGTGTAAACATAATACCTTGTTCCATTCCTCATAGATTACATTTTTGTACTGTGTAATATCTACTGTTATCTTCTAATCAAAACAGGATGATAGGCTGATAGTTGGCACACAGAAAAGTACAGTCTACTGACAGTGTAAATGTATCAGATGGAAGGGTAGACATATACAATGATTCGACAAGAGCCAGATCCTCTTTTACAGCCACTCATCGGTAATCGTCCTACGTCAACTGTAAGTCTGTATATTTTATTGTCAGTTGCATTTAGGAGATGTTTTTTGCTACAGAATTGATAGAAAGATTGAGTTAAAACTGGTTGCAAAATATTATTTCCTTGCACAACACTTTCAGAATAAAGATTTCTCACACTGTACAAGTCAACCTTTCTAGCAGTAATTTATTAATAAAGTATAACATAAAACATGGGCAACAAATAAATGGTGTGAAGACATACACACGTTAACAATAACAAACATTCATCTGTGATATGTCAGATACATGTTAACAATAACACACATTCATCTGTGACAAGTCAGATACATGTTAACAATAACACACATTCATCTGTGACATGTCAGATATATGTTAACAATAACACACATTCATTGGTGACATGTTATATACATGTTAACAACAACAACACATTCATCTGTGACATATCAGATACATGTTAACAATAACACACATTCATCTGTGACATGTCAGATACATATTAACAATAACACACATTTATTATTTACATGTCATATATATGCTAACAAATAACAAATTTTCATCAGTTACATTTGTAATACATGGTAAAAATAACACACATTCATCAGTGACATGTCATATATTTGTACCCTGGCAGGATCGAGTGGTCAACTTGGTGGTAGGCACGCTCACATCTGTGGTGGTTGTGGTAAGTATCTCAACTACTTAAAGAGTAAGTATCATGTATTGTATATAATTAAGATAGGGTAACTGTCATCTGTTGTCTGTGATAAAGATGAGGAGAGAACAACTGTCATCTGTTAAATGTGATAAAAATGAGGAGACAACTGTCATCTGTTGTCTGTGATAATGATAAGAGAACAACTGTCATCTGTTATCTGTGATAAAGATGAGAGAACATCTGTCATCTGTTATATGTGACACAAATGATATGGTAATTAGTTAGTTAGTTAGTCTTTCTTCTTGAGCCTAAGTTGACGCATAGGGCAGAAGTCATGGCTCTCCATGTCTGGCGGTTCGCTGCTACCTGTTGTAGATCTTGGATGTTTACTTAGCCGTTGAATGAGCCTTCTCTGATGATGGTTCTACGCAGGGTCTCTCTTGGTCTTCCCCGTTTTCTTTTCCCTACTGGTGACCATATGAGGGCTTGGTAGGGGGGCCTTGTCTTGTCCATTCTGAGTACATGGCCGATGTAGTTCCAATGGCGTTTTCTTATAAAATTGGATACAATATCTTGCTTAGTCTCTTGTCTTATTTGCGCATTGGTTTTGAAATCTGTCCACACGCAAACATCAATCCAGTGCACTTCCCAATAGTGGCAGCTACTAGAGGCACATGTATGAGCTGCACTTAAGCTCAAAGTGAGCTAACACCCAAAAGAAATATATCCACCAAGTGAGATTCCAAGTATAGTTAGTGACAGTTAGATTCAAATTTCTGTTGAACGAGAAACATACTGATGTTGTGGAATGTCCTACGAAACTACTCAGACAGGCTAACCCAGTCAGTGAGTGATGGAAAAAAGTTGATGAGTCGGCCGAAAGCTGCAAATACCACAGCTCTGCTGGGAACAGAAAGAATAATACATATTTTCCAAAGGTCACAAATTTGGCATGAAGGCCCGTATTACATTTCACCTTTGCAACCATTCATCTTTGACACATCAGTTATGTATTATGTATTATGTATTATGCATGTTACATTCATATACAAAGACATGGTAATATGAATGCTCAGCATATATAAACAATATGTATTGAAATGTTATGAGAATGACTTACACTCTTGCACACTTTCACATTCAGACACATTTACACACTCGCATACATTTAGATAAACACTCACCCACTTATTCACTCTCGCTGAGACATTTTCTCACACAGTATTCACACATACACACAATCTATCCCACACTCACATATTTTCTCACATACTCATTCCCACATACACTATCCCACATACACACTCAATCCATCCCACACACTTGTTCAACACTCATTCACACGTACACTCAATCTATACCACACTCACACATGCTCACACACTTACTCACATGCTCATATAGTCTCACAATTCACATATACTTAAACACACAATCACAAACACAGACTCAAAATCATAACACGCTAATACACATTCACTCATACATACATACATACTCTCTTACACACACACATGTGCGCGCTCGCACGCACACAAACACAGAGAGAGAGAGACAGACAGACACACGCACATGCATATTCATTCATACATAAACACTCATACACATAACATAAACACTCACTCTCTCACACTAACATACACAAATGCACACAATCATTCACACACACATACACCTACAAACTCACATAGATATAGCTACACACATACTCACATACTGAGACAAAGTCAAGACACATGAAACACAGTAATACATACGCAACATGCATCCGAAGAACATATACAGACCCTTATAGGTTTCAGAAACGCAACGAACGAACGAAAATCTTTATTTTCAAAGGGTTAAGAATTGGGCACACTGGTCCGTCTGACATTCTGCCCTTCTTCTCTATTTCCTCTCATACATTCTTTCATTCAACATCACTTATGAAGCAAATTTTTGATAACAAAAGAGCAATAAGCATTAAAACGCATGAAAAATAATCAATAACAAATGACTCACTGAGGCAATGTTTAACATGGGCATTATAAATACCTAAGAAATGTATAATGTGCCATACATATGGGAATGGTGTTTGGCTAGTTGTCGTTTGAGATAATTTACCATAATTATACAAATAAGTAGCCACATAGACTCAAATGGAGACATAAGACAGACCGATGCACTCGCACACATATGTATCTAAATATGTTTAGAAGATTTACAACATGTACATCTTACAGTATGGTTAATGGTACAGCAATATCTGAATTCAAGAAGACATATGATCAGTGTGAAGTAGGCAGAAGAAGATTTGCGTTGATTTCTTTTTGAATTGCCTTCCTTCAGGTGACACTGATCATGGCATTTGCATTTGGAGGTTGGCCACCGGATGCTGTCAATATCTACTTTGGCTTTGTGATACTGTTTGTGTGTGGTTCACTAATAGTGCTGGTAAGTGCTAGTGTTTATTTGTCTTATTCTTGGTATCTGTTTGGTTTCAATCATCCACAGGTCTTGCTGTTTTTGTTTTCTTCTTCTTTGCGTTCATCCGGAGTGTTTTTTCAGATGTGATTGCGGGTTGTCTGGTTAGGCACCCTTGGATCGAAACCCTTGCCAACACATCCGACTTTTAGCGTGCATTTTTGACCAGGTTAGCAATCCTGGGGGACTCACTTTTGTGGTACTCTCCACCTCCCAGCTGGTCAAGTTGGAACAGTCGAAGTCTGCACAGTCATCCCTCAAATGAAGGCAGGGACAGTCCATAGCATTTTCCGCCATCCTGGGTGGCTTCCATAATTGCAGAGCCGACACATAACGCTCTGATGCTGGGCTCCCCGAGGGAATCGTCACGTCCTGCTCATGGCTGCTTTAATTCCTCACTTCAGTATATTGGGCATTTTGTTCGCCCCGGGCCATTCCCACACAAACCAGACAGGTCTGCAGATGGTATCCACTCAGCGAGTTTTCGGACATGTGCTTGTCGTTGCGCCCGTCAGAGCTGTTCCAGGCACGACAGACATTCGGAAAACTACCTAGTCAGAGCTGTTTCGAACAAGAGCGGCATTAGGAAACTAGGTAGTCAGAGCTGTTCCTAGCATGAGAGACATTCGGATGAGACATTTCACTCGGACGTAAATGCGCAGTGCCAATTTTTAGTTTGCCACCCGTAGGACGGCACTTCCGATTTCCGGCGGGCATTTTTTAATGAGGTTAGCCTTCCTCGGGTTTCGAGGCACGTTAGACTTATTGTCGTGGTGTCGCCCACATCTCAGCTGGTCAAGATAGAACGATCAACGACATCGTGGTCGGCCCTCAAGGGAAGGCAGGGGCAGACCATGGGCATTCCCTTGCTATCCAAGGAGGCTTCCATAATTGCAGAGCCGGCACATATTGCTCTGAGACTGGGCTCACCCAAGGAGTTGCCACGTCCTGCTCATGGCTGCTTTAGTTCCTCACTTCCGTGTGTTGGGCATCTCGCTTGCCACTGGTCGCTCAAGCGCACACCAGGAACGGTCAGACTGCGGGCGACATCCACTCGGTAAGCTTTTGCTGTTGCTTCGGACCACGCAATGGATTCGCTAGCCGTGCGTTCCATTTCGTGTTATTGAGACGTTTTTCCACTTTTGTCTACACTCTCTATGAGTTAGATACAGACAGTTTTCGTAACCATTTCATTCGACTGGGGCACTTTTCTTACTTTGTACTCGCTCACGAGGTAGGCTACATGTGCTGCCGGCTCAGCACCTTACCTCCGTGCAGCAGTGAACGAGAAACGGCCAGGCCCTCTCATCCGGGAATCCCTCATATCCCCCAGCTGAGAGCCTTCGAACAGGTATCAGACCTGGGCTTGTAGCTTGCTCAGTATCTCACTTCTATTTTCGGAGGGTGGGTATCGGCCCGGCTCTCAGATCCGAGGGTTTGTGGCTTAGAGCGTTCAGCCTCAACCCTCGACAGAGAGCCTTAGAGTATTGTCCGGACCAAATCTTTTGCCTTCATGCGCCTGATTTAAACTTCTGACTGTTATCCTCACCTCAGTCTACCCGCAGAACAGCAGGTTGTGTCTCTCTTAGTCTGGCCCCTATCCCATAAGCTGTCCGATATGTAGTTTTCATCCATCGGCAAGCACATGGGGTCAGAGGGACACACAAGCTCCCCCACCGCGGCAAGGTGGAGACACATCGGGGGAGCTGTTTTTGATTTGCAATCATCAATAATCGTGCAGGTCTGAATCGATAAGAGCGCTTGCTCTTAAACTTCCCTTCTACTGATGCTGAGGTAGTGGGTTCAATCCCTACACCGGTCAGCAGGACTAAGATGTCTTCTTGTCCTTAACTTGGGGATGTACAAATACCTCAGAAATCAGAGTGGGTTCACCTGATAGAGAAGGAGACTGGTAAGAGGGAAAACTCAGCCACAAGCAAAATCAGTCCAGTGCACTCCCCAGTAGTGGCAATTGCTGTACATAGTAGACCAGTTATGGACTACGCTTGAGTTCAAATTGAGCGAACGCAATGACTACAAAATAAATAGTCTTATGTTCAAAACAATGTTTTCCTATAGTCAATTTGAATAATGAAGACATAAACAACATATTGCATGATTTATTGCCTGGCATATTTCGCTGCAACTTGTCAGGTACATACTGAAGAAATTTTGTTTAACACACAAAATGGTAGCATGTTAAAGCTGGCACAGGCAATTGCTATTCATTTACAAAAGCCAACTTTGTGCATACACAAAGACATGATAGTTCAAAATTACTGTAGTAGACAATTCAAATTACTGTGTGAATATGTGTGTTGTACATTCAGCTTGAAGGATTTATCTTATTGCTTTAGTTTATGTTGTGTGATTTCTGCAGTATGCACCTGATGAGATGTAGCAAACAATAGTCTATGTGTTTGTTTAAAATCATCCACAATAGATATTACCTTGGGCTGTCTGAATAACTAGCAATGATTGCCTGAATAATGCTAATGAAAGTAGAACAGTATGTAACAAATTTATGAAAGTGATAAATAGAATTCTTTGGTCATATAATAACAAGAGAGACATTGAAAACCATTGTGACAACAGGAAAGATCAGCAACAGGTGAAAATTTAGAGAAATGGTGCTGGATGGTATGGGATGGTGATATGGAGTAATATCACCAGAGGTATTGATACAGAGAACGATGGACCAAGATCCGTGGAGATCTATGAACACCTACGCCAGCTGGCAGGACACATGATGATGATGATGATGATGAGAGTCTTGGTTTTTAAGTTTTAGTTATCTTTTACTATTTGTGGTAAATCATGCCATGATCAAACTATTTTATGTAAATCATCCTTTAATCTTACAGTTTGTTGTATATCATTCTTTATTGTTGATAATAGTTATAAATCATTATTTAATCTCAAAATACATTGTAAATCATCTTATATTCTTATTGTTTGTTGCAAATCGCCATTGAATCTTTCTGTTTGTTGTAAATCAACCTTTAAGCTCACAGTGTGCTGTAAATCATCCTTTAATCTAACAGTGTGTTGTAAATTATCCTTTAATCTAATATTGTGTTGTAAATCTTCCTTTAATGTAGCTGTATGTTGTAAATTATCCTTTAATCTAGCAATATGTTGTAAATAGTCTCTTAATCTAACAATGTGTTGTAAAGCGTCCTTTAATCTAGCAATGTGTTGTAAATCATCCTTTAATCTAGCAATTTGTTGTAAATCATCCTGTAATCTTACAATTTGTTGTTAATCATCCATAAATCTTGCAGTTTGTTGTCAGTCTCCTCTAATATTGTCTAGGTTTGTTTCAAGCATCCCTGAGAGACAGTCTCTTGTCTGTGCACTGACTGACTGAAGACTGCACAGATTATTTTCTGATCCGTAAAGTTTCAAAGGGTGTTTTCATCTCTGTTATAGTCTTTGTAGGTAGCTGCAGCAGTGCAATGGTTAGCACACTTCCATGATGGTCTGGGGGTCATATGATCAAATCCCCATCAATGATCAAATCCCCATCAATGATCAATCCCCATTAATGTGGAATTTTTAAATTGACCTGCCTCGCCTCCTATAGCTGATACTGCCATTGGGGTATGAAATGAATCTCTACGACACATGACGTGTGTGGCCATTTCCCTTCCTCATTGATTTTTCTTCTCCGACATTTCCTAGAAAATTCTTAATTGTTCCTGCACCCATTTGTATGAGGCTGGGTCAACCACAGAGCCAATACTGGCGGGAAAATATAATCCTGTCTCTGACGGGGATTGAACCATGACCCTGTCTAGGCAAGCTTGTGTGCTGACCTTTCCTGATTTATCAATGAATAACTAAAATAATGACATGCAACTTACCTTCGAGACGGGACACTAACATCCCAGCAGAACAACAAACATGGAATAATAATTAATATTGTGTTGTTGGAAAGAAAAAAATAATAATTAATATTGGTTTGTTGGAAAGAAAAACAATCAAATACAGAGGTTCTAGAAAAACTGGGATTGAAAAGAAAGTTGATGAAAGAAACAGAAAAGCGACAAGTGACATATTTTGATTATGTTAAAAGACTCAACACTCTTATAAAAACTGTACTGGAGGGTAAGGTCATAGGCAGGAGAGCAAGAGGTAAACAACACAACAAGTGGGAAGATAACATCAAGAGATGGACAAACAGCAGTCTGACAGAATGTAATTCAAAGAGAGAGACAGACAGTGTTGGAGATCCATTGCAGCCAGTCTTCATTGTGGAGATGGCACCTGACTGATTAATTGTTTGTCTTGTAAAAAGCAAATAGAAATTAAACAGTGCATAAGTCAATGTAGAAAAGGAGAAGCAAAGAAATATCAGTTAACTGATTTATACAAGAAGCAAAGACATATCAGTTAACTTATTTACTTGTATGATGCAGGACCTGGCAATGTACTTGTGTTCACCAATTTTTCTCTATTGCAGATTTATTGGTATCGGCAAGGAGACTTGGACCCCAAATTCAGGCGTATGATTTTCTACAACGCACTAACAATTGCTCTTTTATGTGTCGCTGGAAACTTGTATATTGCTGGCATCGGTCTTAACTGTGACTCGTAACAAAGATGACATCAAGACCGAGTAACTGAGTTGCAGGTGGGAAATGACATCAACATATCAACTAAATAGGCTGGGAAATTACCACGGCAAGTCATCAAGATAAGACGGCATTCCCATAAAAACATTGAGACAGCTGAATGCTAACAGAAGACAAACAGGTGTTATTGGTTAGATGAGAAGTGTATGGAATGCATTAGCAGTGTGAATAGAATACTTATGTTAATTGTACTTATGGACTGGTCTACTTAGACAGTGAATTCTTAGATGATGGCAGGCCAGTCTACATGACTGATATGTTCACATGTCCTTGGTAAGAGACCAGTGTTTGTGGTTGGTAACTTTCACCAAAATGTTTGTTTAGTTTTGTCTTAGTTGTAACTTTGTGTATTCCCTGAGTGAATTTAAACACAGAAGTCACAAACATTATGTTGCACAATTTATTGCCTGGCATATTTCACTGCATCTCGTCGTCAGGTGCATACTGCAGAGTTACATATCATATAAAGTGGATAAATGAATATTTCATTAGCTGAAAAAAATTAAAACGCATCGTCACAGGTAATGTTTGAATGTGGGGCATGTGTTAAATGTGTTAACTATGAAATTACTGTGGGGACAACACATGCTCCACAATCAAACTATACCTGTGACAATATGTGTGAATTGTTTCAGCCAGAGTATTATATATTTATTCACTTCATCTGATAGACAACTCTGCAGTATGCACCTGACAAGATGCAGTGACATATGTCAGGCAATAAACCGTGCAACATATTGTTTGTGACTTCTGTGTTCACATTGAAATATCTTTGAATAATCATGGAAAAAGCAAGCCTGTAAATGATAATTAACACAAAAGTGGTATACGACCGCGTCTAAACGTCTTGAGACATATTGGACTCAAGCTACCGGCCTCATATTTGTATAAACCAACTGGCACTTGAGGAATCATGGGATCAGTATCACACTGACAACCTTTATTTCCCAAGACATTTCCTGGTACCCATTTTAGATCTTTATTTTTAAAGCCCAGGTCAGTGCAAAAACTCCGTCTTGACGGTGATTCGAACACATGACCAGTGGGCTGGCTGGCAAGTGTGTTAGCACTCCTGCGGCTCCTTTAAACAGTGATCGTCATAATTCAGTTATCCAAAAAATGCTGAAAAATCCTGCGTTCTTTGATTGTTGGCGCTTCAGTTGTGTTTCTTTCAATGTCTTTGGTCGTGATTGATTAGCTGTATTTTCTTGATGTTAACATGTCTGTCAAAGATTGTGTCTTTAACATTTATTGTATCGAATTGTTTTTAAATTTACTGTTGTTGGAATTCATGTTTGAGAATAATGCTCCTGAACATTACTGCAGCATTTCAAAATGTTATACAGATCAAAAGTATCATTATTTACTGTATAGGGAAAAGTTTACAGCAAAAGCGACCATAGCTTTCTAAAAATGTGCATAGATGTTCTTGTGTGAGCATTCAACTTGTAAAAGTCCAATCTTACTATAGCCATTTCTGTTTTATTAGCAGTCTACAAGCTTTATGTTTTGTACCTAGCATTAAAAATATATCGTCATCATTTGCTATACAGGTTGGCAGCAGGCAATCATGTTCCTTTGCAACAATCTGTTGTTTTTTTTCCTGTGTTCTTGATCATTTTTACAGCTGATTACCTCTCTGCTATTCCTTGACTTTTTGTTTCCCTCTGTTTCTAATATCCTTAGTCCTCCCTGCAATCATGACGTCCTTTAGATATCCTTTTCTCTCTAATATTCTTAATCTTCTCTCTTGTATCCTTAATCTTCTCTCTAGTATCCTTAATCTTCCCTATTGTCACAACATTCTCCAGATATTCTCTCTTAATTTTCCCTGTTGTCACATTTTCCAGATATTCTTTTCTCTCTAATATCCTTAATCTTCCCTATTGTCACAACATTCTCCAGATTTTCTCTTCTAATATCCTTAATCTTCTTTCTAATATCCTTAATCTTCCCTATTGTCACAACATTCTCCAGATATTCTCTTCTCTCTAATATCCTTAATTTTCCCTATTGTCAAATATTCTCCAGACATTCACTTCTCCTTAATCTTTAATTATCCCTGTTGTCACATTTTCCAGATATTATTTTCTCTCTAATATCCTTAATCTTCCCTATTGTCACAACATTCTCCAGATCTTCTTGTCTCTCTCATATCCTTAATTTTTCCTGTTGTCACAAAATTCTCCAGACATTCACTTCTCCTTAATATCCTTAATTGCCCCTGTTGTCACAAGATTTTCCAGATATTCTTTTGTCTCTAATATTCTTAACTTTCCATTTTCATAACATTCTCCAGACATTCTCTTCTCTCTAATATTCTTAATCCTCCCCGTTGTCACAACATTCTCTAGATATTATTTTCTCTTTAATATCCTTAGTCCTCTCTGCTGTCACGACGTCCTCCAGACATTCTCGTCTCTCTACTATTCTTAATCTTCCCTGTTGTCACAACATTCTCTAGATATTCTCTTCTCTTTAATATCCTTAATATCCTTAATCCTCCGTGTTGTCACAACATTCTCCATATTTTCTCTTCTTGCTAATATCCTTAATCTTCTCTAACCATTCACTTCTTATAATGTGATCAAAAATATACATTTATAAGAAAAATATAACATCTCTTAAAAATGTAATTCAGTTACAAATATATGTTACAAATATTTATGAACACATCTTGTATATACATATTGTTAACAGGTGATCTTGATATTATCTGTCAGTTACAGTTATTTACCCTTGTATGACTTGCAGAATTGGGAACCAAATGAGGGGGGGGGGGGGGGGGGGGGGGGGGGGGGGGGTGTTAGTCCTGGGGGTTGTCACTGGAGTTACAGAGTTTGTGCTCTGTGAATGTAACATGCACAATAGATAATTGATATATGAAAGATGAGTGATTGGAAGGACCGAACAATTCCATTACGCTGTGTGACTGTGAAAGAAATTATTGCTGTAATTAGATGTCATATACCACAAATATTATGTCTGCACTACAAATGATTGCAGTGGTTGCGATAGTGAAGCTTATAGGTAGCTGCCCTGATAAGTTGTAAGCATGGTTCGATGAGGGCTCGGTATCTGTGCTCATCATCTCGCTAAGTGAGGAAACAGCTGGCCGCCTATTTTTGTGTGCAACCAGGCCTACTAATTGTGATAGTCCCATCTAATCATAGACTCATTGCAGGAAACTTCCGAACATATTTATTTTTGTTACCACAAATGATTGTTCACGAAAGCTCTGTGAATGTGCGGGAGTCTCCATGGTGAAGTGGTCAAGCCGTCTGATTCAGGCTTCGAAGGTTGTGGGTTCGATTCTGGGCCGCGTTCTTTGGTTCACGAGTGCTTTTTTTTTTTCGGAGACTCCTAGGGGTAACTGCTGGAGCTAAGGAGTTTGTACTTTGTGCGACGCTTTCGGCAGTTTGCTGTGGAGACTGAGCCATACGGGATAAACACCTGGTGCAATGAAGTCGACCCGGTCGACTTTCAAGTGACTTATTTTAAGTCTATGAATGTTTCATTGCTTATATTTTGTGTCAGAACTTGAAGATGAGAATTAGACGGTTCTTGAATCATCGTTGTGTTCACAGTTTTCATTACGACTGTAGGGGCTAGGGTCATCTTTAGACATGAGCGCCATAAATTATGGGTGTTATTCTGTGGCTTAAATGTAACACTACAGGTGGTGTTTATCTGAAGTGAGTATGTTAACTTGATATGATTTACTCTTCATTTATCTTTCTTCTTTTCAGAAAATGTGCCACATCTACTTAAGCACCTTTTGATGTACTGATGTTGCTCTCTCTATTACTGTCTGTGTATTTGTGTGCAGTATATATGTGTGTGTGTGCTTGTATCTTTGTGTGTGGTTGGATAGGCAGATATACGTAGTACCTATCTATCTCTCTCGCTAGCACATCTCATGCCCTTACAAATGTTGTAACATAACCATTATTGTATTTCTGTAAATTAGGTTTTGTTTTTTGTCGTTTCACAATACATATTTAGAATTAGCATGCTTAAAAGTAATTCTGTGAATGGTTAGAACAAATATTTATTGTTAATGCATTCCAGTTCTTGTATTTACATATTTGTCTTTCATTGTTTTTTTTTTTTTTTTCTGCATAAGCTAAATACTCAAGTAACTGACTGGCAACTTGTGGTGACAGGTGATAATTTATAAAATGGAGTTATACCTCTCCATATCACAAAACCTGGGCTGAATTTAGAGACCATGAGTTGTCCATGCTGCATGATCCCTCTTTCAGCCTGCCTAGTTTACTCCAGAAGAAAGGTAACACCAATACATCTGCAACAAGACATGCTGATGAAGCTGCTAGATCAGCAAAGCAATACTCTGTCCGCCTGTCGGAGCTTAGATCCTAGACCAGTTGCTGACCAAGGCTTAGGGCCTGGTCTGCCCTGCCATGACATTTAATTTTTGTGTTGCATTCCCTCGCACTTAAGTAAGGCTTGCACCCTCCCAATTGGCTCCTACGCCCGAAGCCATTGGGCACAATAAGGGGTGCCAGGTTTGGTAAATGGCTGTATAAATGATATGATTGTATATGATCTAGCACATGGGACAATAGCTTTGTTTTCCTAACCTCATCATTTCATATTACCATATAACAGGTCCTTTGCAAGACATCATTTTCATCATGACCCAACGGAAACTCTTTTATGTTTGGCGCTCGCTTTTAACTCAAGCGTAGTCCATACACACTACTTCTAGTAGTGCTGGACTGAGTTTTGCATGTGGATTAGCTTTCCCTATTAATAGTGTCCCTCGCCATCAGGCGAACCCACTCTGACTTCAGAGGTACTTGTAATTTACATCCCTAAGTCAAGGATGATAGGTCAACATTTTAGTTGAACTGACCAGTTTAGGGGTTGAACCCACTACCTCGGCATCAGCACACTGGAAGTTTAATGAACACATGTTCTTCTTCTTCTTCTGCATTCATCCGGAGTTTTTTTCCGGACGTGATTGCATTGTGCCTGTTTACAGCAGAGCTGCGTTCTTGCACTGTTAGGCCGACACATCCAACTTCTGCGGGCATTTGTTGACCGGGTTAACCTTCCCGGGGTTTCTTAGGACGTTTGACTCTCACTGTTGTGATGTTATCCCCCATCCCAGCTGGCCCATATAGAACAGCCAAAGACATCCTGGTCAGCCCTCAAGGGAAGGCAGGGGCAGACCATGGGCATTCCCCGCCATCCAAGGAGGCTTCCATACTTGCAGAGCCAACACACAGCGCTCTGGTACTGGGCTCACCCAAGGAATCGGCATGTCCTGCACATGGCTGCTTAGCCTCACTTCCGTATATTGGGCCTTCCGTTCACCATAGGCTGTTCTTCCGGAAACCAGAAGTATGCAGTCTGCAGATGACATCCACACAGTGAGCTTTCGATTCGGACTTTCCACATAATGGATTTGCTATCCAAGCAATATTCCATTTTGTGCCACTAGGACACTTTTTCCACCTTTTATGAAGCCCACACAGTGTGCTTTCAATTCGGACTTTCCATATAATAGATTTGCTATCCAAGCAATATTCCATTTCGTGCCACTAGGACACTTTTCCCACCTTTTATGAAGCCCACACAGTGAGCTTTTGATTCGGACTTTCCACGTAATGGATTTGCTATCCAAGCAATATTCCATTTCATGCCTCTGGGACGCTTTTGTAACCGACATACCTGTGGTATGAAGTGCGGCAGTCTAAATACTTCTTCATGCACCTTTAAATGTCAACCTGAATGTAGTTAAAGTAAGCTGCAGTCAACTTGAGCTTGTTGATATCTCCATAGAGCTTGCCTTCAAATGAAGCAGGTGTGGGCCAAAATATCTTTCTCTGTTCTGCATATATTGGGCACTCCTGCAGCAAATGTTTAGCTGTCATTTTACCAGTTCCACAATTGCATTCATCGGTATCTCCTATCTTTAGTTTATTGAACAAGTGGTATTTCAGCCTGTTATGTCCTGTGCGGAGTCTGAAGATTGCTACTTGTTCTCTTCGGTCGAGTTTGTAATATGCGTCATCCTTCTGGTGGCCTGGATGCTCTGATTCCCATTTGGTTCTATAAGTGCTTTTTATAAACCTCTTTGCCTCATTATAGGTTATGTCTATGTCAGGCTGTGGTAGTCGTCCACCCTCTTTTGCTAGTCTGTCAGCCTCTTCATTTCCAGGTATACTGCAATGTGATGGGATCCACTGTATTACAACTTTTTTGGATTTCTGGCATAGACCATGGAGTGCTGCTCTTAGGTCAGCTAGTTCTGTGCTGTTTTTGCTCTTCAGTATTGAGACAGCTGACTTTGCATCTGTGAAGATAGCTATTTGCTTCTCTTTATTTTCCTCCATCAAGAGCATTTCTGCTGCAGTTTTCAAAGCTCCTACCTCTGCTTTGAAGTTACTTAAAAATTTTCCACTTGCCACTGACTGTGTTTTTTTCACTCCATTTTTTAAATTTAGGAGAATTCCTCCTCCTCCATTTTCTATTGAATTTTTGGCTGATCCATCTGTATATGCATGGGTCCAATTGTTGCATGAGTAATGTTCTTTTATGTAGTTTAGGGTTATTTTTCTTCTTTCGGTTTCATTCTGAGTGTTCTTTTTCTCAATACCAGGAATGTTTTCTATCATCTCAGGCAGTTGCTGTTGTCTCCAAGCTGGAAACTTGTGTGCATTGTAAATGGGTTTGACTGTTGATATGTTAAGTATGGGATCTGCCCTAATCTTTCGTTTTGCAGTTTCTACAAAGTTGCCACGCTTCAGTCTTCCCTTTCCAAAACCATTAATCCTGTTATACATAGGGTGGTCTGTCAATCTTCTGAATTTTTCTGCTTGTTGCTGGGCTCTGCTATCTCTTCTATCCTCCATTGGTTGTAAACAAGTGATCTTTTCTAGTTCATTAATAGGCGTTGTCTTCAGGCTTCCAGTTATGATTCGCATTCCTTGATTTTGGACTCTACTTATTTTGTTAAAGTTTGACTTAGCTGCTGTTGCCCAAGCTGCAATGCCATATTCCAGTACTGGCCTCACCCGTCCAGTATATAACTTCTTGAGAACTTTCTCATCTGCTCCCCACGTTGTACCAGCAAGCTTTTTCATGATTGCCATTCTTTGCCTTGCTCTTGTTCGATTTTTCTCAACCTGTGTCTTCCATGTCAGGCGACGATCAAAGGTGACTCCTAGATAGTTTGGATTTTCTTCATGGCAGCAATATTTTTCATTCAATACAAGCTTAGGTTGCTGAGTTTTATTTGAGAGGGAGAACACTGTGCATGTTGTTTTCTCCTCACTTATCTTCACTAGCCATGATTTTGACCAGTCCTCTAGCGCTAATAAGGCTTGCTGTATTCTGCTGTTAGCTGTACTAATATATTCTTCAGATGTCCATATGGCTAGGTCATCTGCAAAGGAGGATGTGTGTACTCTGGCTGGAAAATTTTCTGTGATGTCATTTATATATGCTAGGAATAATGTTGGTGAAAGAACTCCTCCTTGGGGGACACCTTGCTCCAACAGCATCATTTTGCTTGTTTGTCCTTGTACTTTTGTCCTGGCAGTTCTGTTCTCAAGGTAGTGGCTGATCCATTTGTACATTTTCCCACAAACATGCATTTTTTTGCAGTTTTACTTTCAGTCCTTCCTTCCATACTTTATCAAATGCTTTTTCTAAATCTATCCAAACCGCTAGTGTGTGCTTTTTCTCTTGGAAGGCATCCTCTATTTCCTGAGCTATATAGGTTATTTGATCTTCAGTGGATCTGTACTTTCTGAATCCTGCTTGATGTGATGTTAAGAGTTTGTTTTCTTCCAGATGCCATGTTAGCCTGCCATTGATAATGCGTACCATTAATTTTCCTACACAGCTAAGTAGACTGATAGGTTGATATCCATTTGGTTCTTCCAGGTCTTTTCCTTTCTTTGGGACTGGTATTAGTATAGCTTCCTTCCATGCCTGTGGGACTATTCCTCTCTTCCAGCTGTAATTTAGGACTGCTAGTAGTTTCTTTTTTGCCTTAGTGCCTAGTCCTATTAGCATTTCATTTGTGATTCCATCCTTTCCTGATGATTTCTTCTTTTTCAGAGTATTCATTGCCTGTTCCATTTCTTCCATTGTTAGATTTGCCATCATATATTCTGCTGCTGTCTCTGTATTACTATGATGTATCTGTTTGTCTTTGATTGCTTTCTCCTGTTCGGTTGTAATATCAATGTGGTTTGCACTGGCATAGTGTTCCATTAGTGCATTTGCAGCCTTTTTTCCTGTAAGCAAGACATTTCCTTGTTTAATTGTTATTTGTTTGTTTCTAGGTCCTTCATTGTTCATGGCTTTCACTAGTTTCCATAGTTTGTTTCCATCCCTATCAAAATTCAGGTTTTCTGTTTTTTCCCTCCAACAATCTCTTGTTGTTTGATTTACTGTTCTTTTATATTTTGCTGAGATGGCTTTGAGAGAGATGTTCGCTTCAGTTGTTTGTTCTCTCTCTGCTGTCTTCCTGGCATCTTCAACTTTGTCCTCCAAAATTTGTAGTTCTTCAGTCCAGTATGGTTTGTAATTTTTCCTTGCTCCTCTTCGAATAGACTCAGTGGCCGCCTGTATTATTGCTCTGCTTAGACTTTCCACCATTTGCTTCATGTTGCCATATCGTGTATTTATGTTTTCACAATATTTGTCTGTTAGTATGGCAAATCTGTCCCAATCCTCTGACTGAGAATTTGTGATTGGCGTTGAGGTGTGTCTCTTGAATGCATGCCACATCTATTCTATCTTTATGAAGACGATTAGTTAGGGAGACTTTCTTGTTATAAACTCCTTCGGTATTCCACTGTAGTATGTTGAGTGTCCTGTGTGTTTGGTCAATAGCTCTTAACCTACTCCTCTGTGCCTTGACTCCACAGCACAGGGGAAGGTGACCACCAGTAGTCATGGGTGGACCCCCTCGAGGCAGGGGGCCCGCCACTATCACCGCCTGATGGGACTTTCGCGGGATTAGCACCATAACGATTAATTTTAATTTGTGACATCATGAATTAAGTTATGTTGCACTGCTTTGTCAAGCCTGTGGCTCAGTACATCCGATTTCGACAAGCATTTTTTGGGGTGCTTTCCCTAGCCTTTGACTGTCCCCAGTCTACCTACAAGGCAGCAGGTTGTGTGTCTCTTCATCTGGTCCCTCTCCCTTGACCTGTCCGACATGGGTGACCCTACCAGTAGCTGTGCTACCGTTGGCGTAGCTCTTGGGGTCATTGGAATGCTCAAGGCCCCTCTACCTCGTCAAGGTGGACACACGGCAGAGGGGAAACAGCTGTTTAATGGCCAAGGCTTGTTGATCTTGTAGTGAGTGGTCATCTGAATCTTCTTCTTCATAGAGATCTGTAGGTGAATCAGACATTTTACTATTCTCTTGCCACACATCAATGAATGACTTGTCAGGTACCCACAGGTCGCTCAAGTGGAAGTATGCTTCAGCACACACCTGAGCATATTTGTTATCGTCAAGTAATGTTAAGCAGTGCTCAAATAAAACTTTAGCATCTGCCATTCGCCTCTGGTTTGTTGTCATTAGATTCACAGCCACTCTGTGACAGAGCAATCCGACTGGTGTTGTGAATGGGTTGTCTCCCTCAACCATTTCATTTGACCAGACATCTGTAAGGTTGTAAAGCTTGAAAATGTCATCTTTTTCACTTTTATATAACCAGTAGGTATTTCCTTCTAATGCTGTCTTGTTTCTAATAAAATGCATTATATTTTGAGCTATTTCGTATACTTCATTCTCATCTAAAGAGTCTGCTAGAATTGACATGTCTTCAGGGTGCACGACTTCATCTGTCATGGATTCTGCCATGCTGCCATATCGTGTATTTATGTTTTCACAATATTTGTCTGTTAGTATGGCAAATCTGTCCCAATCTGCTCGTTTGTAATTCCAGCGAGGCAAAGGCTTTTCATCCTGTGGAACATACTCCATTTTCATTACAAGCTTGATTGGCCTGTGGTCACTACCTGCTAACTGGTCAAGCACATGGCGATCGATTTTGTGGAGAATGTCTCCTGTGCAGAAAGCTAAGTCTGGAGTAGAAGTGGTAAACCATCTTCTAGAGTAGAAGCTCGGTGTGTCGTCGCTTTGTTGAGTAGATGGAGATTTGAGTCTTATTTCCCAGTCCTCCACTTCATCTCCTCTTTTGTCAGTATCTGGGTATCCCCATCTTTCTGAACGGCTATTAAAGTCTCTGACACTAATGCAGTTTGTGTCACTTATTTTCATGTTTGAGAGCGTAAGGTCCTTATCTGCTGGGCTATACAGATTGTAAATTCTTATTTTCACGTCCTTTATCACTATATCAACACCTATAATTTCCGTTTGGTTGTCAGAGATCACAGATACTTCGCTGCAAGGTATTGTTTTTCTTGTAAGTATTAGAACTCCTCCTTTGTGTCCTTCGCGGTCAAAACGTGTAGCCTGATATCCTCTGACTGAGAATTTGTGATTGGCGTTGAGGTGTGTCTCTTGAATGCATGCCACATCTATTCTATCTTTATGAAGACGATTAGTTAGGGAGACTTTCTTGTTATAAACTCCTTCGGTATTCCACTGTAGTATGTTGAGTGTCCGGTGTGTTTGGTCAATAGCTCTTAACCTACTACTCTGTGCCTTGACTCCACAGCACAGGGGAAGGTGACCACCAGTAGTCATGGGTGGACCCCCTCGAGGCAGGGGGCCCGCCACTATCACCGCCTGATGGGACTTTGCGGGATTAGCACCATAACGATTAATTTTAATTTGTGACATCATGAATTAAGTTATGTTGCACTGCTTTGTCAAGCCTGTGGCTCAGTACATCCGATTTCGACAAGCATTTTTTTGGGGTGCTTTCCCTAGCCTTTGACTGTCCCCAGTCTACCTACAAGGCAGCAGGTTTGTGTCTCTTCATCTGGTCCCTCTCCCTTGACCTGTCCGACATGGGTGACCCTACCAGTAGCTGTGCTACCGTTGGCGTAGCTCTTGGGGTCATTGGAATGCTCAAGCCCCTCTACCTCGTCAAGGTGGACACACGGCAGAGGGGAAACAGCTGTTTAATGGCCAAGGCTTGTTGATCTTGTAGTGAGTGGTCATCTGAATCTTCTTCTTCATAGAGATCTGTAGGTGAATCAGACATTTTACCATTCTCTTGCCACACATCAATGAATGACTTGTCAGGTACCCACAGGTCGCTCAAGTGGAAGTATGCTTCAGCACACACCTGAGCATATTTGTTATCGTCAAGTAATGTTAAGCAGTGCTCAAATAAAACTTTAGCATCTGCCATTCGCCTCTGGTTTGTTGTCATTAGATTCACAGCCACTCTGTGACAGAGCAATCCGACTGGTGTTGTGAATGGGTTGTCTCCCTCAACCATTTCATTTGACCAGACATCTGTAAGGTTGTAAAGCTTGAAAATGTCATCTTTTTCACTTTTATATAACCAGTAGGTATTTCCTTCTAATGCTGTCTTGTTTCTAATAAAATGCATTATATTTTGAGCTATTTCGTATACTTCATTCTCATCTAAAGAGTCTGCTAGAATTGACATGTCTTCAGGGTGCACGACTTCATCTGTCATGGATTCTGCCATGCTGCCATATCGTGTATTTATGTTTTCACAATATTTGTCTGTTAGTATGGCAAATCTGTCCCAATCTGCTCGTTTGTAATTCCAGCGAGGCAAAGGCTTTTCATCCTGTGGAACATACTCCATTTTCATTACAAGCTTGATTGGCCTGTGGTCACTACCTGCTAACTGGTCAAGCACATGGCGATCGATTTTGTGGAGAATGTCTCCTGTGCAGAAAGCTAAGTCTGGAGTAGAAGTGGTAAACCATCTTCTAGAGTAGAAGCTCGGTGTGTCGTCGCTTTGTTGAGTAGATGGAGATTTGAGTCTTATTTCCCAGTCCTCCACTTCATCTCCTCTTTTGTCAGTATCTGGGTATCCCCATCTTTCTGAACGGCTATTAAAGTCTCCGACAGTAATGCAGTTTATGTCACTTATTTTCATGTTTGAGAGCGTAAGGTCCTTATCTGCTGGGCTATACAGATTGTAAATTCTTATTTTCACGTCCTTTATCACTATATCAACACCTATAATTTCCGTTTGGTTGTCAGAGATCACAGATACTTCGCTGCAAGGTATTGTATTTCGTGTAAGCATTACAACTCCTTTGTGTCCTTCGCGTTCAAAGCGTGTAGCCTGATATCCTCTGACTGAGAATTTGTGATTGGCGTTGAGGTGTGTCTCTTGAATGCATGCCACATCTATTCTATCTTTATGAAGACGATTAGTTAGGGAGACTTTCTTGTTATAAACTCCTTCGGTATTCCACTGTAGTATGTTGAGTGTCCTGTGTGTTTGGTCAATAGCTCTTAACCTACTCCTCTGTGCCTTGACTCCACAGCACAGGGGAAGGTGACCACCAGTAGTCATGGGTGGACCCCCTCGAGGCAGGGGGCCCGGCACTATCACCTGCCTGATGGGACTTCGCGGGATTAGCACCATAACGATTAATTTTAATTTGTGACATCATGAATTAAGTTATGTTGCACTGCTTTGTCAAGCCTGTGGCTCAGTACATCCGATTTCGACAAGCATTTTTTTGGGGTGCTTTCCCTAGCCTTTGACTGTCCCCAGTCTACCTACAAGGCAGCAGGTTTGTGTGTCTCTTCATCTGGTCCCTCTCCCTTGACCTGTCCGACATGGGTGACCCTACCAGTAGCTGTGCTACCGTTGGCGTAGCTCTTGGGGTCATTGGAATGCTCAAGCCCCTCTACCTCGTCAAGGTGGACACACGGCAGAGGGGAAACAGCTGTTTAATGGCCAAGGCTTGTTGATCTTGTAGTGAGTGGTCATCTGAATCTTCTTCTTCATAGAGATCTGTAGGTGAATCAGACATTTTACTATTCTCTTGCCACACATCAATGAATGACTTGTCAGGTACCCACAGGTCGCTCAAGTGGAAGTATGCTTCAGCACACACCTGAGCATATTTGTTATCAGTCAAGTAATGTTAAGCAGTGCTCAAATAAAACTTTAGCATCTGCCATTCGCCTCTGGTTTGTTGTCATTAGATTCACAGCCACTCTGTGACAGAGCAATCCGACTGGTGTTGTGAATGGGTTGTCTCCCTCAACCATTTCATTTGACCAGACATCTGTAAGGTTGTAAAGCTTGAAAATGTCATCTTTTTCACTTTTATATAACCAGTAGGTATTTCCTTCTAATGCTGTCTTGTTTCTAATAAAATGCATTATATTTTGAGCTATTTCGTATACTTCATTCTCATCTAAAGAGTCTGCTAGAATTGACATGTCTTCAGGGTGCACGACTTCATCTGTCATGGATTCTGCCATGCTGCCATATCGTGTATTTATGTTTTCACAATATTTGTCTGTTAGTATGGCAAATCTGTCCCAATCTGCTCGTTTGTAATTCCAGCGAGGCAAAGGCTTTTCATCCTGTGGAACATACTCCATTTTCATTACAAGCTTGATTGGCCTGTGGTCACTACCTGCTAACTGGTCAAGCACATGGCGATCGATTTTGTGGAGAATGTCTCCTGTGCAGAAAGCTAAGTCTGGAGTAGAAGTGGTAAACCATCTTCTAGAGTAGAAGCTCGGTGTGTCGTCGCTTTGTTGAGTAGATGGAGATTTGAGTCTTATTTCCCAGTCCTCCACTTCATCTCCTCTTTTGTCAGTATCTGGGTATCCCCATCTTTCTGAACGGCTATTAAAGTCTCCGACAGTAATGCAGTTTATGTCACTTATTTTCATGTTTGAGAGCGTAAGGTCCTTATCTGCTGGGCTATACAGATTGTAAATTCTTATTTTCACGTCCTTTATCACTATATCAACACCTATAAATTCCGTTTGGTTGTCAGAGATCACAGATACTTCGCTGCAAGGTATTGTATTTCGTGTAAGCATTACAACTCCTTTGTGTCCTTCGCGGTCAAAATGTGTAGCCTGATATCCTCTGACTGAGAATTTGTGATTGGCGTTGAGGTGTGTCTCTTGAATGCATGCCACATCTATTCTATCTTTATGAAGACGATTAGTTAGGGAGACTTTCTTGTTATAAACTCCTTCGGTATTCCACTGTAGTATGTTGAGTGTCCTGTGTGTTTGGTCAATAGCTCTTAACCTACTCCTCTGTGCCTTGACTCCACAGCACAGGGGAAGGTGACCACCAGTAGTCATGGGTGGACCCCCTCGAGGCAGGGGGCCCGGCACTATCACTGCCTGATGGGACTTCGCGGGATTAGCACCATAACGATTAATTTTAATTTGTGACATCATGAATTAAGTTATGTTGCACTGCTTTGTCAAGC
Organism: Cepaea nemoralis; assembly: GCA_014155875.1. Lineage (NCBI taxonomy): Eukaryota > Metazoa > Mollusca > Gastropoda > Stylommatophora > Helicidae > Cepaea > Cepaea nemoralis. Next base: position 56,392 of record JACEFZ010020903.1, on the reverse strand, counting down.
CTGTGGCTCAGTACATCCGATTTCGACAAGCATTTTTTTGGGGTGCTTTCCCTAGCCTTTGACTGTCCCCAGTCTACCTACAAGGCAGCAGGTTTGTGTGTCTCTTCATCTGGTCCCTCTCCCTTGACCTGTCCGACATGGGTGACCCTACCAGTAGCTGTGCTACCGTTGGCGTAGCTCTTGGGGTCATTGGAATGCTCAGGCCCCTCTACCTCGTCAAGGTGGACACACGGCAGAGGGGAAACAGCTGTTTAATGGCCAAGGCTTGTTGATCTTGTAGTGAGTGGTCATCTGAATCTTCTTCTTCATAGAGATCTGTAGGTGAATCAGACATTTTACTATTCTCTTGCCACACATCAATGAATGACTTGTCAGGTACCCACAGGTCGCTCAAGTGGAAGTATGCTTCAGCACACACCTGAGCATATTTGTTATCGTCAAGTAATGTTAAGCAGTGCTCAAATAAAAATTTAGCATCTGCCATTCGCCTCTGGTTTGTTGTCATTAGATTCACAGCCACTCTGTGACAGAGCAATCCGACTGGTGTTGTGAATGGGTTGTCTCCCTCAACCATTTCATTTGACCAGACATCTGTAAGGTTGTAAAGCTTGAAAATGTCATCTTTTTCACTTTTATATAACCAGTAGGTATTTCCTTCTGATGCTGTCTTGTTTCTAATAAAATGCATTATATTTTGAGCTATTTCATATACTTCATTCTCATCTAAGGAGTCTGCTAAAATTGACATGTCTTCAGGGTGCACGACTTCATCTGTCATGGATTCTGCCATGCTGCCATATCGTGTATTTATGTTTTCACAATATTTGTCTGTTAGTATGGCAAATCTGTCCCAATCTGCTCGTTTGTAATTCCAGCGAGGCAAAGGCTTTTCATCCTGTGGAACATACTCCATTTTCATTACAAGCTTGATTGGCCTGTGGTCACTACCTGCTAACTGGTCAAGCACATGGCGATCGATTTTGTGGAGAATGTCTCCTGTGCAGAAAGCTAAGTCTGGAGTAGAAGTGGTAAACCATCTTCTAGAGTAGAAGCTCGGTGTGTCGTCGCTTTGTTGAGTAGATGGAGATTTGAGTCTTATTTCCCAGTCCTCCACTTCATCTCCTCTTTTGTCAGTATCTGGGTATCCCCATCTTTCTGAACGGCTATTAAAGTCTCTGACAGTAATGCAGTTTAGTGTCACTTATTTTCATGTTTGAGAGCGTAAGGTCCTTATCTGCTGGGCTATACAGATTGTAAATTCTTATTTTCACGTCCTTTATCACTATATCAACACCTATAATTTCCGTTTGGTTGTCAGAGATCACAGATACTTCGCTGCAAGGTATTGTATTTCGTGTAAGTATTAGAACTCCTCGTTTGTGTCCTTCGTGGTCAAAACGTGTAGCCTGATATCCTCTGACTGAGAATTTGTGATTGGCGTTGAGGTGTGTCTCTTGAATGCATGCCACATCTATTCTATCTTTATGAAGACGATTAGTTAGGGAGACTTTCTTGTTATAAACTCCTTCGGTATTCCACTGTAGTATGTTGAGTGTCCGGTGTGTTTGGTCAATAGCTCTTAACCTACTCCTCTGTGCCTTGACTCCACAGCACAGGGGAAGGTGACCACCAGTAGTCATGGGTGGACCCCCTCGAGGCAGGGGGCCCGCCACTATCACCGGCTGATGGGACTTTGCGGGATTAGCACCATAACGATTAATTTTAATTTGTGACATCATGAATTAAGTTATGTTGCACTGCTTTGTCAAGCCTGTGGCTCAGTACATCCGATTTCGACAAGCATTTTTTTGGGGTGCTTTCCCTAGCCTTTGACTGTCCCCAGTCTACCTACAAGGCAGCAGGTTTGTGTCTCTTCATCTGGTCCCTCTCCCTTGACCTGTCCGACATGGGTGACCCTACCAGTAGCTGTGCTACCGTTGGCGTAGCTCTTGGGGTCATTGGAATGCTCAGGCCCCTCTACCTCGTCAAGGTGGACACACGGCAGAGGGGAAACAGCTGTTTAATGGCCAAGGCTTGTTGATCTTGTAGTGAGTGGTCATCTGAATCTTCTTCTTCATAGAGATCTGTAGGTGAATCAGACATTTTACTATTCTCTTGCCACACATCAATGAATGACTTGTCAGGTACCCACAGGTCGCTCAAGTGGAAGTATGCTTCAGCACACACCTGAGCATATTTGTTATCGTCAAGTAATGTTAAGCAGTGCTCAAATAAAACTTTAGCATCTGCCATTCGCCTCTGGTTTGTTGTCATTAGATTCACAGCCACTCTGTGACAGAGCAATCCGACTGGTGTTGTGAATGGGTTGTCTCCCTCAACCATTTCATTTGACCAGACATCTGTAAGGTTGTAAAGCTTGAAAATGTCATCTTTTTCACTTTTATATAACCAGTAGGTATTTCCTTCTGATGCTGTCTTGTTTCTAATAAAATGCATTATATTTTGAGCTATTTCATATACTTCATTCTCATCTAAAGAGTCTGCTAGAATTGACATGTCTTCAGGGTGCACGACTTCATCTGTCATGGATTCTGCCATGCTGCCATATCGTGTATTTATGTTTTCACAATATTTGTCTGTTAGTATGGCAAATCTGTCCCAATCTGCTCGTTTGTAATTCCAGCGAGGCAAAGGCTTTTCATCCTGTGGAACATACTCCATTTTCATTACAAGCTTGATTGGCCTGTGGTCACTACCTGCTAACTGGTCAAGCACATGGCGATCGATTTTGTGGAGAATGTCTCCTGTGCAGAAAGCTAAGTCTGGAGTAGAAGTGGTAAACCATCTTCTAGAGTAGAAGCTCGGTGTGTCGTCGCTTTGTTGAGTAGATGGAGATTTGAGTCTTATTTCCCAGTCCTCCACTTCATCTCCTCTTTTGTCAGTATCTGGGTATCCCCATCTTTCTGAACGGCTATTAAAGTATCTGACAGTAATGCAGTTTATGTCACTTATTTTCATGTTTGAGAGCGTAAGGTCCTTATCTGCTGGGCTATACAGATTGTAAATTCTTATTTTCACGTCCTTTATCACTATATCAACACCTATAATTTCCGTTTGGTTGTCAGAGATCACAGATACTTCGCTGCAAGGTATTGTATTTCGTGTAAGCATTACAACTCCTTTGTGTCCTTCGCGGTCAAAACGTGTAGCCTGATATCCTCTGACTGAGAATTTGTGATTGGCGTTGAGGTGTGTCTCTTGAATGCATGCCACATCTATTCTATCTTTATGAAGACGATTAGTTAGGGAGACTTTCTTGTTATAAACTCCTTCGGTATTCCACTGTAGTATGTTGAGTGTCCGGTGTGTTTGGTCAATAGCTCTTAACCTACTCCTCTGTGCCTTGACTCCACAGCACAGGGGAAGGTGACCACCAGTAGTCATGGGTGGACCCCCTCGAGGCAGGGGGCCCGCCACTATCACCGCCTGATGGGACTTTGCGGGATTAGCACCATAACGATTAATTTTAATTTGTGACATCATGAATTAAGTTATGTTGCACTGCTTTGTCAAGCCTGTGGCTCAGTACATCCGATTTCGACAAGCATTTTTTTGGGGTGCTTTCCCTAGCCTTTGACTGTCCCCAGTCTACCTACAAGGCAGCAGGTTTGTCTCTCTTCATCTGGTCCCTCTCCCTTGACCTGTCCGACATGGGTGACCCTACCAGTAGCTGTGCTACCGTTGGCGTAGCTCTTGGGGTCATTGGAATGCTCAGGCCCCTCTACCTCGTCAAGGTGGACACACGGCAGAGGGGAAACAGCTGTTTAATGGCCAAGGCTTGTTGATCTTGTAGTGAGTGGTCATCTGAATCTTCTTCTTCATAGAGATCTGTAGGTGAATCAGACATTTTACTATTCTCTTGCCACACATCAATGAATGACTTGTCAGGTACCCACAGGTCGCTCAAGTGGAAGTATGCTTCAGCACACACCTGAGCATATTTGTTATCGTCAAGTAATGTTAAGCAGTGCTCAAATAAAACTTTAGCATCTGCCATTCGCCTCTGGTTTGTTGTCATTAGATTCACAGCCACTCTGTGACAGAGCAATCCGACTGGTGTTGTGAATGGGTTGTCTCCCTCAACCATTTCATTTGACCAGACATCTGTAAGGTTGTAAAGCTTGAAAATGTCATCTTTTTCACTTTTATATAACCAGTAGGTATTTCCTTCTGATGCTGTCTTGTTTCTAATAAAATGCATTATATTTTGAGCTATTTCATATACTTCATTCTCATCTAAAGAGTCTGCTAGAATTGACATGTCTTCAGGGTGCACGACTTCATCTGTCATGGATTCTGCCATGCTGCCATATCGTGTATTTATGTTTTCACAATATTTGTCTGTTAGTATGGCAAATCTGTCCCAATCTGCTCGTTTGTAATTCCAGCGAGGCAAAGGCTTTTCATCCTGTGGAACATACTCCATTTTCATTACAAGCTTGATTGGCCTGTGGTCACTACCTGCTAACTGGTCAAGCACATGGCGATCGATTTTGTGGAGAATGTCTCCTGTGCAGAAAGCTAAGTCTGGAGTAGAAGTGGTAAACCATCTTCTAGAGTAGAAGCTCGGTGTGTCGTCGCTTTGTTGAGTAGATGGAGATTTGAGTCTTATTTCCCAGTCCTCCACTTCATCTCCTCTTTTGTCAGTATCTGGGTATCCCCATCTTTCTGAACGGCTATTAAAGTATCTGACAGTAATGCAGTTTATGTCACTTATTTTCATGTTTGAGAGCGTAAGGTCCTTATCTGCTGGGCTATACAGATTGTAAATTCTTATTTTCACGTCCTTTATCACTATATCAACACCTATAATTTCCGTTTGGTTGTCAGAGATCACAGATACTTCGCTGCAAGGTATTGTTTTTCTTGTAAGTATTAGAACTCCTCCTTTGTGTCCTTCGCGGTCGAAACGTGTAGCCTGATATCCTCTGACTGAGAATTTGTGATTGGCATTGAGGTGTGTCTCTTGAATGCATGCCACATCTATTCTATCTTTATGAAGACGATTTGTTAGGGAGACTTTCTTGTTATAAACTCCTTTGGCATTCCACTGTAGTATGTTGAGTGTCCGGGGTGTTTGGTCAATAGCTCTTAACCTACTCCTCTGTGCCTTGACTCCACAGCACAGGGGAAGGTGACCACCAGTAGTCATGGGTGGACCCCCTCGAGGTATCACTGCCTGATGGGACTTCGCGGGATTAGCACCATAAGGATTAATTTTAATTTGTGACATCATGAATCAAGTTACGTTGCACTGCTTTGTCAAGCCTGTGGCTCAGTACATCCGATTTCGACAAGCATTTATTCGGGATGCTTTTCCCTAGCCTTTGACTGTCCCCAGTCTACCTACAAGGCAGCAGGTTTGTGTGTCTCTTCATCTGGTCCCTCTCCCTTGACCTGTCTGACATGGGTGACCCTACCAGTAGCTGTGCTACAGTCGGCATAGCTCTTGGGGTCATTGGGACGCTCAAGCCCCTCTACCTTGTCACGGTGGACACACAGCAGTGGGGGAACAGATGTTCTTATCTATTCGGTCATGCTGACTACAAGTAAGCAAATAATTCTTTCCCACAGCTTTTTTTTGGTTTTGTTTGACCTGTTCATGCCCAGTATGATATGTCTGTAATGTCCTGTGCCAGTTGTTTGCTTCCAGGAACTACGCCTTCCATACTGTCATGTTTAGCCACAGTGACATTTAATAAGGCCACAATACTTTAGTTTCCAGGTCACGATGCTGTTTATGTACCAGTTTTGGGTTTATGTTTAGACCTGGTTAAACCAACCTTCACCAATGGCTGATGTGATCAATACCATGCCGGCTGCCTTCACTTTCCAGAATGTTTCCTGGTACACATTTTAGTGACAGGTTGCTGTGAATATACCAGTTTTCTGTGATGTTTAGATCTGGTTAAATGTCAGTTTTTGTCTTCTTCGTGATCAACAGAATTCATTCTAAGAATTTGTCAACGACAGTGACGATCAGAAACCCCAGTAATCATATTTAGTGATAGCAAAAGGGTTTATGGTTGTACCTGTTTGCTGCTGCAGGAAACTTGCCCGTTCTCAACCATTATATGTCAGCCTGTTTGCTGCTGCAGGAAACTTGCCCGTTCTCAACCATTATATGTCAGTCTGTTTGCTGCTGCAGGAAACTTGCCCGTTCTCAACCATTATATTTTGGTCTGTTTGCTGCTGCAGGAAACTTGCCCGTTCTCAACCATTATATGTCAGTCTGTTTGCTGCTGCAGGAAACTTGCCCATTCTCAACCATTATATGTCGGTCTGTTTGCTGCTGCAGGAAACTTGCCCGTTCTCAACCATTATATGTCAGTCTGTTTGCTGCTGCAGGAAACTTGCCCATTCTCAACCATTATATTTTGGTCTGTTTGCTGCTGCAGGAAACTTGCCCGTTCTCAACCATTATATGTCAGTCTGTTTGCTGCTGCAGGAAACTTGCCCATTCTCAACCATTATATGTCAGTCTGTTTGCTGGTGTTGTGCTATAGGCTCCTAACTGATTTCTTTGTTGAAGAATAACATATAGCCACATGTGACCTCCCATTTGAACAGGAGGATGGTATATGGGCGTACTCGGGTCATCGTGTTGTTTGTTTCGTTTTGCTATATCTTCCGCAATTTTAATGCTCAGTGAATGGAAATGACATTATAATACTTATGTGATTGTGCACCATGTTTGATTCAAACCTATTTTTGTTACACAATGAACCAATGAATACAATTTAACCTCTGTATTGCTATGGCCAGTCTATGTTTTATGTAAACAGTACCCATTGCTTTTGATTACAGAGTCCAGATGTTCACATTGTTTACATGGTCTGTTTCTTTATTATTGATTGTAATATTTGGTTGACATGAAGTTTTGTCTGTGGACATTATTTGTGTGTGAGTTCAGAAACAGATTTTGATCTTCCATGTGTCTTTTGGCAGACAGGATGAAAACCTAGCACATAAGATAATAAAATATCTTTATAAGTTGATTGTCATTGATGAAGTTCTTCCTCTTCTACTTTTATTCCCTTGAAATGTGTCTATATCTGCAATGTTGTCTCTTGTATGAATTATTTATAAAGTTATTGTTGTTCTTCTGTCGTTCACTTGAAATGTGTCTATATCTGCAATATTGTCTCATGAATGAATTATCGATACAGTTGTTGTTCTTCTTTTGGTTATAGCAAACGTGTCTATATCTGTAGTAGTGTCTCGTATATAAATTTATAAAGTTTTCGTTTTTCTTCTTTCGTTCACTTGAAACGTGTCTGTTTCTGCAGTGTTGTCTCGTGTATGAATTATTGATGAAGTTGAATGTCACTGATGAAGTTATTTTTCTTCTTTTCACTTGAAACGTGTCTGTATCTGCGATGTTGTCTCATGTATAAATTATTGATGAAGTTCTTCTTCTTTCGTTCACTTGAAACATGTCTGTTTCTGCAGTGTTGTCTCCTGTATGAATTATTGATGAAGTTGAATGTCATTGATGAAGTTATTGTTCTTCCGTTTACTTGAAATGTGTCTATATCTGCAATATTGTCTTGTATATGAATTGATAAAGTTTTTGTTCTTCTTTCATTCACTTGAAATGTGTCTATATCTGCAATATTGTCTAGTGTATATATTATTGATGAAGTAGTTCTTCTTTTGTTCACTTGAAACATGCCTATATCTGCAATGTTGTCTCTTGTATAAATTATTGATGAAGTTCTTTTGTTCACTTGAAACGTGTCTATATCTGCAATTTGAAACATGTCTTGTGTCTGCAATTTTTTTTTGTTTTTTTCGCTTGCTCGCTTTGAACTCAAGCGTTGTCCATACACACTGTTTATAGTAGTGATGGACTGAATTTTGCGTGTGGGTTAGCTTTTTAATATTAACAGTGTTCCTCGTCATCAGGCGAAACCACTCCAACTTCAGAGGTATGTGTAATTTATGTCCCCAAGTCAAGGACGACAGGTCAACATTTTAGTCCAGCTGTCCGGTGTAGGGGTTGAACCGCTAACCTCTGCATCAGCACAACGGATGTTTAAGAACATGCGTTCTTACCCATTCGGCCATGCGAACCTGCTGTCTGCAATGTTGTCTCATTTATAAATTATTGATGAAGTTGTTGTTGTTGTTGTTGTCAGCAGCATTAAGGCTTCCATCTTGTTACCCTTTGTTAGGTGGCCATTAAAATTAGAATATTCAGTTCTAACGTTACATCAGTATTACTGTATAAATCAGAAACATGGAGAACTATGAAAACAATTACAAATAAACAACAAACATGTACTAATTAGTGCCGTGTGTTACACAGAAGGATTAAAATGGTACGACAGAATCACCATTGTGGAGCTCATGGAGAGAACTAGAGATATCCATCCATCCATCATGTGCCATGCCGATAAGCATGGGTGGTCATGTTCTGCTATCTCACTCGATCACCAGAGTCGTGGATCAGCTCCATGTTCCTGTCTCGACCATGCCATGTGGCCAAGCCATCCAGATATTTACTTCTCAGTCTTCCCCTTGGTCTCTTTCCTTCGATCTTGCCAGTCGTCACCAAGTTCTCCAAATACAAGAGACATACCAGTCAAGAAAAGGTGCTGGATAGGGCATACACTGAGAAAACCTGACAATTGTATACCTAGAAACATCTTTGGCTGGAATCCACATAACAAAAGAGATAGAGGAAGAGATAAATACATGTGAAGAAAAGAAGTGGACACAAGTAAATAATATGGGAGGACATGGGCGGAGCTGCATGGGATAACTATGGATAAGAGGTCTCGGAGTGAGTTGGTTGAGGAGCTATACCTCAATAAAGGGTGACAGAAGAGGTTGCCATTGTTTGCTTGTGTATAAGGCATTCCATTGTATTTGGCTTTGGAGGAAGAAGATGGATGTTTTTTGTTATTATCTCAAGTGCTAACCTGGTGAAGATGGTAGAATTGAATCAAAATGTCTTGGGTCTGAATAAACCATTCTTTCTTACATATACTATACAAATCTCTCTCTCTCTCTCTCTCTCTCTCTCTCTCTCTCTCTCTCTGGAGGGTGGGTTGGGTCGATTGCACACACAAGAGAGAGAGAGAGAGAGAGAGAGCCCTAAAGATGATAGAATTGAATCAAAATGTCCTGTCACTATTTTCAAATGTCATTTGGACTGAATAAGGCATCATTTCTTACCATCACTCTGTCTCCTCCTTTTCTCTCTCTCTCTCAAGGGTGGATTGGGTCGATTGTGTGCACAAAAGAGAGAGGAGGAGAGAGAGCCTGGTGAAGATGATAGAATTGAATCAAAAATGTCCTCTCACTTTAAAAAAAAAATGTCATTGTGATTTCTTACCATCACTTTCTCTCTTTCTCTCTGGAGGGTGAATTGAGTCGACTGCACACGCAAGAGAAAGAGAGCTTAGTGAAGATAACAGAACTGAATCAAAATGTCTTGTCACTTTTTTAAAAATGCCATTGAGACTGAATAAGCCATCATTTCTTATATATATATATATATCTCGCTCTCTCTCTCTCTCTCGGTGGGGAAGGGTTGGATTGATTGCATGCACAAGAGAGAAAAAAAGAGAAACAATTTCATAATGAATATATATCAAAGGCTGTTGAATGTGAATGTTATTGTTGCCCATTATTTAATGTCACATTATTGAAGAATAAAACAATGACACATAATCAACACTCGTGGCATGTTGTTACTATACTGTTGAGACAATCTCCGTAAACTTGCAAAGGAAAGTTCTGTAGGAGCACATCAGATGAAGGTTCTTGTATGAGCAGATGTATGCTTGTGCATACTTCAGTTTATTTAGTAAGCTTGGTGTTTCTTTTTTTTAAATGTACTTTTTTCCTTCGTGATCCCACTATTCAAAGAATTGTTCTCCTTTGTAATCCATACTATTCAAAGAGTTTTTCTCTTACGTGATCAACACCATTCAAAAACATATTTCAACAAAAGTTAAGATTAGAAGCCTTAGCTTCAGGGTATATTTAAAACAAAACTACACATGAATGCTGTTTAAGGAGAGAACCACCAAGATTGGATACACAGTGGAAGACGAGGAGGAGCTAAGCTTATTCAGTGAAGGAGGGTTAAAGACAAGACAAGAGTAGGGTTTGTGATGGCTGATCCAAGACAAGAAGACTAGGGGTTAGAATTAATGAAATTGATTAAAGAGAAGAGGAGGAAGTAGGCTTTGTGAAGGTTGATTAAAGAGATGAGGAGAAGGAAGTAGGCTTTGTGAAGGTTGATTAAAGAGATGAGGAGAAGGAAGTAGGCTTTGTGAAGGTTGATTAAAGAGATGAGAAGGAATTGGGCTTTGTGAAGGTTGATTAAAGAGATGAGGAGAAGGAAGCAGGCTTTGTGAAGGTTGATTAAAGAGATGAGGAGAAGGATGTAGGCTTTGTGAAGGTTGATTAAAGAGATGTGGAGAAGGAAGTAGGCTTTGTGAAGGTTGATTAAAGAGATGAGAAGGAATTGGGCTTTGTGAAGGTTGATTAAAGAGATGAGGAGAAGGAAGTAGGCTTTGTGAAGGTTGATTAAAGAAATGAGGAGAAGGAAGTAGGCTTTGTGAAGGTTGATTAAAGAGATGCGGAGAAGGAAGTAGGCTTTGTGAAGGTTGATTAAAGAGATGAGAAGGAATTGGGCTTTGTGAAGGTTGATTAAAGAGATGAGAAGGAATTGGGCTTTGTGAAGGTTGATTAAAGAGATGAGGAGAAGGAAGTAGGCTTTGTGAAGGTTGATTAAAGAGATGAGAAGGAATTGGGTTTTGTGAAGGTTGATTAAAGAGATGAGAAGGAATTGGGCTTTGTGAAGGTTGATTAAAGAGATGAGGAGAAGGAAGTAGGCTTTGTGAAGGTTGATTAAAGAGATGAGAAGGAAGTAGGCTTTGGGAAGGTTGATTAAAGAGATGAGGAGAAGGAAGTGGGCTTTGTGAAGGTTGATTAAAGAGATGAGGAGAAGGGAGTAGGCTTTGTGAAGGTTGATTAAAGAGATGAGGAGAGAAAAGTAGGCTTTGTGAAGATTGATTAAAGGCAAGAGAAAGAGGAAGTAGTCTTAGTAAAGATTGATTGAAGATCAGAAAGAAAACTTTCTGAAGCTTGATTAAAGAGAAGAGGAGGAAGTAGGCTTTGTGAAGGTTGATTAAAGAGATGAGAAGGAATTGGGCTTTGTGAACGTTGATTAAAGAGATGAGGAGAAGGAAGTAGGCTTTGTGAAGGTTGATTAAAGAGATGAGGAGAAGGAAGTAGGCTTTGTGAAGGTTGATTAACTGATTGCCTGCCGGAGACCGAATGGTTGGTTCTAGAGCCCAAATTTGGTACCCAAAAACCGACTCATCGGTTCCGTATATATAGTATTATAATTGGTCCGTTTCTCCGTTTTAGTCCACAATTTTTAGTGTCCCATTGAATTAAACTTTACAAGGAAAGATTTCCTTTCCGTTCGTGTGCACAATCACGCATGGCCAACAAGATTAACACGCATGGCATGAGATTCCAAATGATTGTTGTGATTCGAAATTTGAAGTGCAATACCTTCTGGTTCTGGACCTCATATATTTTAATAAAATTACCGTTTTAAACAATTTTATATTATAGTTATTGTGATGTAAAGGACTTTGTGAACGATTCTAAAACCAACCATGTGCAGTAGTCAGTTAATTATTTAGAAGACGGTCAGATAATATAAAAAGAAATTTTACAGTGACAGTTCCTCAGAATATATGGCAATAGAAGAAGATGTGAAAATTATGTGCTTCATAATTTTATGATTTCATTGTGTTTTATTCGTGTTATGGAGCAGTTCTTGTGATATTCTTGAACACAAGTGGTGTGTGTACCATTATTCATGAAATTTAACTGGATTAGCTGCGACGGATAGAAAATAACACCTTGGTAAGTGAATTTTTTTCATATTTTTTAACACTTTAATTTCAATTGTTATTACTAAACCTCTCATTATTGTCATAATATTTGTAACCTATGAATTAATTATTAACATTGTCATGTTCCCTGTGCAATCCTCTTTAATTTGATATGTAATACAATAAATCTGCTACCATTTTAATCATTTTAAAAGCATTATTGTGACACACCCCTACTTCAAATTTTCTGCCTTGAATTTCTGTTTGGTCAGGACCACTTTTTTGTTTGGCAGGCAATCAGTTAAAGAGATGAGGAGAAGGAAGTAAGCTTTGTGAAGGTTGATTAAAGAGATGAGAAGGAAGTAGGCTTTGTGAAGGTTGATTAAAGGCAAGAGGAGGAGGAGGAGTAGGCTGACTGAAAACTAAAGGAGAAGGAAGTAAACTTAGTGAATGTTAATCAATGATAAGAGAAGAAGGAAGTGGACTTTGTGAAGTTGATCAAAGAAAATAAGAAAACAGCCTTAGGGAATGTTGTATCCAGCACCCATTTCTCATATCTGATGACACGAAGACTAACTGAAGACAGGAGGATGAAGTTATAAAGTAGGCATAGTCAAGACTGAATGATGTAAATACGAGGAGGCTGAAGTAGGTTTAGTGAAGGATGACTGATGACAAGGAGAAAGAAGTTCAGAAGTAGGCTTAGTGAAGGTTGAATTATGAAAATAGGATGAAGTAGGTTTAACGAAGGTCAACTTCAAGACAATAGAAGCCCGCCAAAATTGCAAGCAAGTCATAGCAATATCTATCCTCTGAAGTTCGGAAGTGGATTCCCCTGAGGACAAAGACACTGGTAACAGGGAAAGTTAATCCACAAACAAAAATCAGTCCACTGCACTAGAAGTAGCACGTGTATAGACTACGTTTAAGCTCAAAGTGAGTGAACAAAAAATAACACCAAAACAATAGCAATATCCCAAGATGATATTAGATGATCAGCACTCGTGTCTTACATCTGATGTCAAGAGATAGCATATAATTGGCACCAATGTCCTACATCGCTATGCAGCAACCAATCAGACACTTGGAAGACCCTGCAGTAACTAGACTACCGTGGGCTCTTGGAGGTCACTGGGACACAAGTTGTTTACTTCAAGATGGTTTATACATGAAAGAGGGAGAAACCACAACCACACAACTCACGATGTGATGATCACAACCAAATACTTATTCAGTGCAAACTCCTTAAGGTGATCTCGGATGTGGCGAATTTCTGTTGTGAAGAACAATATTGTGTTGTACATTGTAAGTGCATTACTGTGACCTGTGAGTCAGGTCTTAGTCAGATATGACTGAGCTACCGTATGACAGTAGACGGTACTACCTGCTTTCTGTCAGCGCCGAATGTTGGGCGGCGCTTACCAAACCCGACACCCCACATTGTGCCAGCGGCTTCGGGCAGAAGAGCGCAATTGGGAGGGTACTAGCCTTATCCTGGTGCGAGGAAATGCAACCCAAAGACAAAATAAGTCATGGCAGGGCAGACCAGGCCCTAAGCCTTGGTTGGCAGCTGGTCTAGGATCGAAGCTCCAACAGGCGGACAGTTGGAGCATTGCTTTGCTGATCCGGCAGCTTCTGCAGCTTGTCTTGTTCCAGATTATAGGTGTCAACTTTCCTCTGGAGTGAACTAGGCAGGCCGAGAGAGGGATCATGCTGCATGGGCAACACATGGTTTCTTTATTTTAGCCCAGGCTTTGTGCTATGGAGAGGCAATAACTCCATCCCAGGTCTTAACCGGTCTCGGAATCAAAGCGAGAGGCAACTGTTACGGGTTATAAGTCCTTGTCAGTTGGCGTAGACATGGGGCGCCACGCGTTGCCTCTGACGGTGGGAGACACCTACAGGTGTCACTGATCAGCTACCGCCCGCCTCAAGCTGGGCAGCCCCCAGCCAATTGGGTGCTGATCCGCCACAGCCTGCCTGCTTCAATGGGTGCTTGGGGCTAGGACAAAATCTGAATCGCAGGCTGTAAAACCAATGCACCAGGTACTAATAAAAAGAATAGAAACCTCAAGCTACGGCTTGCAACCTGGAACGTGAGAACCATGTGTCCAGGATTTTCCACTGACTTGACAAATATTGACGATGTGAGAAAAACGGCTGTGATTGATGCTGAACTCAATCGTCTTAACATTGATATTGCTGGCCTGCAGGAGACTCGCCTCGCTGAGGAAGGGTCACTCAGGGAAAACAATTACACCTTTTTTTTGGAAGGGAAGAGGGCAGGCAGAAAAAAGGCAACATGGTGTGGGCTTTGCAGTGAAGAATTCGCTACTGGGAATGATTGATATCCCAGCTGGAGGTAATGAAAGATTATTATCACTGCGCTTGGCAACCTCTTGTGGATTTGCCACCATTCTCACTGCATATGCACCGACACTCGCTTCCTCTGATGATGTGAAGGATACGTTCTATGAGCAGCTAGACTCTGCGATCAAGGCAGTTCCAAAATCCGACTACATTTATATGCTCGGTGATTTCAATGCTCGTGTGGGCAAGGACTCGAGTTCATGGCCAGTGTGCCTTGGAAAATACAACATCGGTCGCATGAATGATAATGGGCAAAGGCTGCTGGAGCATTGCACTAGAAATGACCTATGTATTACAAACTCCTTTTTTAAAACAAAAGAGATGCATAAGGTCACATGGAAACATCCAAGATCCAGCCATTGGCATCAGCTGGACTTCATTATCACACGGAGACAACATCTGAACCATACATCATTAACTCGAAGTTACCACAGTGCTGACTGTGATACAGATCATTCTTTGGTTGTTGCAAGGGTTAGACTGAGACCAAAGAGAATCTACACAGCTAAACACAAGTCTAGCCCCAGGATTAATATTACTAACACTCACGATCCTGGAAAGTGCTTTGAATTTCAACAGCAACTTGAAGACGCTTTCAATGATACATCAGAAAATTGTATAGTAAATGATAAATGGAGTAAACTTAAGGAAACTATTTATAAAACAGCGGTAGGGGTTTACGGCACTGTGGATCATAAGAGGCAGGACTGGTTTGCGGCAAACAGCCAGATACTGCAGCCCTTGATTGATAAAAAGAAGATAGCTCTCTTAAGAAACAAGGAAAGACCAACGCGTAACACTCTGAGTGAGCTGAAGCAAGCGAGGAAGGATGTACAAAAGGCTGCCAGGCAGTGTGCGAATGACTATTGGATCAAGTTATGTGAGTCCATTCAAATCGCAAGTGATAAGGGAAACATCAGAAGCATGTATGAAGGGATAAAGAAAGCCTGTGGTCCAATGATCAAAAGAAGTGCACCGCTGAAAACCTTGACTGGAGAAATCATCACTGATAAGAAACAGCAGATGGATAGATGGGTCGAGCACTATTTAGAGCTTTACTCAAGTGAGACCAAGCTAGCGGATGATGCCCTCAACGCCATAGAGGCCCTGCCAACTCTTGACCACCTGGACACACTTCCCACTATAACAGAAGTTAAGTGTGCTATAAATGAGCTTGCATCTGGCAAGGCTCCAGGTAAGGATGGGATTCCAATAGAGGTAATCAGGAGTGGGCAAGACACACTCGCTCTACAGATCCACCAGCTAATAGAGCTATGCTGGCGAGAAGGACAAGTCCCACAGGATTTCAAAGATTCAAACATCATAACGCTGTACAAGAACAAGGGAGATCGGAGCGACTGTAACAACTATAGGGGTATCTCACTTCTGTGTATTGTTGGGAAAGTATTTGCCAGAATTGTCCTGCACAGACTTCAAGTCCTGGGAGATCAAGTCTACCCCGAATCACAGTGCGGCTTCCGTCAGAACCGGTCTACCATTGATATGATATTCTCATTGCGACAGATGCAAGAAAAATGCCGGGAACAAAATCAGCCACTGTTTATTGCCTTCATTGACCTCACAAAGGCATTCGATTTGGTCAGTCGTGAGGGTCTGTTCAAAGCACTAAAGAAGATTGGCTGCCCACCAACTCTTCTGTCCATTGTGGAATCGTTCCACACAGGCATGAAGGGTATAATCAAGTTTGATGGCTCAACTTCAGAAGAGTTTGAAATCAAGAGTGGAGTTAAGCAAGGTTGTGTACTATCCCCCACCCTCTTTGGGATATACTTTTCACTTCTACTGAAATATGCTTTTCATGATCAGGATGATGGTATATACATTCACTCACGCTCAGATGGTGGCCTCTATAATGCTCAGAGATTGAAGGCCAAGACCAAAATTAGCAGGGTACTAATCAGAGAGTTGCTTTTTGCGGATGATGCTGCGATTACGACCCACTCTGAGGAAGAATTACAACATCTACTATCTGCATTCTCCAATGCTTGTTCTGAATTTGGTTTAACAATTAACAAAAAGAAGACACAGATTATGTCACAAGGTGCACATGGTGTACCATCAATCTTTATTGACGACGCCGAACTGGAGATAGTAGACCATTTTACATATCTAGGATCAGAGGTAAATAGCAAATTATCCCTTGATCAGGAAATCAACATCAGGATTGGCAAGGTAGCAACAACAATGAACATGTTAGCAAAAAGAGTCTGGGAGAACAGGAAGCTTACTGCCAAAACAAAAGTCCTCGTCTACCAAGCCTGTGTCCTTAGTACTCTTCTTTATGGCAGTGAAACCTGGACAACTTACTCACGCCAAGAGAAACGTTTAAACAGCTTTCATATGCGGTGTCTGCAAAGAATACTTGGTATTAAGTGGCAAGACAAAATCACAAATACTGAAGTATTGGTAAGATCAGGTTGTGTGACGGTGTATTCCATGCTCAGTCTTCGTAGACTTAGATGGATAGGACACGTTAGGAGGATGGATGATGGTAGAATACCAAAGGACATCTTTTTTGGTGAATTACAGACGGGTAGGAGATCTCAGGGTCGGCCTCTACTACGATACAAAGATGTGTGTAAGCGGGACATGATTGATACAGGCATTGATAATGCACATTTGGAGCACGTCGCCGCTGAACATATTGCATGGAGGGCAACTATCAGAAATGGAAAAAGACAAAGGAGAAAATGATTGCAGATAAAGCACACACAGAGCGTGAGAGACGTAAGATGGTGGAAGTGACCATGTTTTCACATGCACCTACTGTGGGCAAACATTTGCAGCAAGAATTGGCCTTACCAGCCACACTCGCCACCGCGATGGATCGTAGTTATTAAGCCTTTTTGAAGCACAATGTACCAAACTATCGTCTGTCAAGACGGAAAGGTGCCAATGAAGTACATTACTATATGTTTGAACTCTTATACAAGGAATTTCTGATAGGAAGAACTGTTTCTTGGGTCCCAGGTGAGTTCGCCTTACCAGGTCTGCACTGTATTTCCCTTGATTTATTCTGTACCAAGTTGATCAATGTGAGGTGCCAGTATGGACATGGAGTAGTGCAATAGCTAGCATGTTAGCCTGCCTGCCCAGTGGCCACGTGTTTGAATCCCCACCAAGGCAGGGATCTTGTTTAATTGTCTTCGGCTCCCAGGTTAACCCAGCCTAAAATGGGAACCAGGGAACGCTCGGGGAACTAAAGGTAGACAGCATAATAATGACTGCATCACACATTAAGTGCCAGTTTTTTTTAATATCCTTTTCACAGGACATTTGCTGTAAATACCAGCATTTTACTGCTGTCGTTGATGTCTTGGCAAGTTTATGTTCAGTAGTTTGCCATTGTTTTCTGAATGACCGGCTCCAATACCAATTTATTAACACCCAGAGCAATGCAGTGTGCTGTCAAATCGTGTGCAGCTGTGTTTTGAACGTGGGTAAGCGGGATTATGAATCGCGTCCGTAAGCTCTTAATCACGGAGACCGGAGTGCCAATTGGTCTATCAAAAATATAGTTTACACCATATACCCCCTATCCCTTAAGCTGTGGAAAAGAATGATTTATTGTTACTTGCTCCATGCACAACCAAACTAAGCTCACAATTCTTTAACAGATTATGGGCCAAACAAACAGTAGGTTTGGACCAAACAAAACTGGAAGGCAGAAAATGGGAAGTAGGAGTGTGTCACGATTATGACGTAACAGTTATTAATATGGTAGCAGACATGTATTATAATGCAAAGACAACATTTTAGCTATGTATAAGCCCATGGCAGATACGGAAAGTCGCTTAAGACGGTTAATCATCCTATGGCACTTAATTGGTTACTGTGTTTTTTCCCAATCAAGAAGGAAGTTATCATCATCATCATCATCAAGTGCCTTGCCAGCCAGCGTAAGGCGTTCATGTCTATTAACAGATCTCGGTCTTTGGTGTTCTGGAGGAAGTACATAACCACTGTATAATGACTCCTGTGGTTTAGATTCCCTTCAAGCCACAAACTGTGGTTTAACAGAGGAATGCTGAAAATACCTTGGCAGCCCGCATGGGTACTCTAAGTGATTCGAAAGAGGTTAAGACAACTCATCACAAACATCAGAAAGAGGCAGGACATTTTTGGTTACATTCTGAGAAGAGAAAAACTGGAACATTGTGGCACCTGGAAAGACTTATGGAAGATGAGATAGAGAAGACACTGCAAGAAGATTCTTGGCAGATTTTCATCATAGAAAAGTGTCGGCACATGACACATTCGTGTTTGAGATTATGAGATGTGGACAAGCAAGGCACCTGCTTTAACATCGTCATCTTCTGTGATCTTCTCTCTATCTTGTTATCCATGATTCACAAGCAGTATGGTATGGGCAGTATGTAACAACTTTTTCTCCAACACACAGAATGATTTATAAAACTATGACAATATTTATTGATGTTTTAATAACTAAACCACATTTGGTTTCTTTTTTCACAAAACAGTTCAAACAAAAATAAGTATTATCTGTACATCATTTTTTGTCTTTTTTACACAATTGTGTATCACATGTCACTGTAAATAGAATTCTCAAGGAAAATAAGGACAGAAAAACATATATATATATGTAACAAAGATAAACAAGAAGGTAAAGAACAATTGGAGAATGTATAAGATGAGCAAATAACACAAGCCTACTAACTAGCCACCCACGCTCAGGACAAACTTGTACAAGTATAGCTATTATTTCACTGACAACAAAAAAGTACTTGTATACCAGTGGCTCTCAACCTTTTTTTGGCCCATGCCCCCCCCCCCCCTTTCACCATATTTTCAAAACATCATTTCCCCCCCCCCCCCCCCCCCCTCCCTTTTTCGTATTTCCTACCTAAAAATTTGGCCCGTGCCCCCCTTCACCATATTTTCAGAACGTCATTCTCCCTTTTGTATTTCTTACCTAAAAATCCCGCCTCTGCCCTTACACAGTATACGTAATAATGGATGCTAAATTTAATAGCACATACTAAAACTAGTCTAGACGTCCACATAAAACATGATTTGTGGGTCTACTTACTTTATAGAAGGGTGAGACGTACAGAACCGTACAGTATGAAGGGAAAAACAATATCAAGTAATCGGTTCTTGTATTAACGCGACCTTGAAATAATCTTAATTCCCCCTTTGGAAACCCTAACATTTCCCCCCCCCCCCCCCCCCCAGGGGAATTCCCCACTGGCTGAGAACCACTGTTGTATACCATCTCTTTCACTCAGAACAGGACAGTACTAACATACCAACTATCCATGCTTGGAATAAAAAACACAGGTATAGCTAATATTCCACTCAGCAGAGGACAGTACTAGCATACCAACTATCCCACTCTCAGAACAGGACAGTACTAGCACACCAAATACTCCACTCTTATAATAGAACATACAAGTAATATTCCTCTCAGAACAGAACAGGTCTAGCATACCAACTATTCAACAATCAAGACATGCATAAGCATAGCTCATATTCTAATCAGAACAGGACACACAAGTATAATTAATATCCCACTCAGAACACTACTAGCATACCAACTATCCAACACTCGGAATACAACACACAAATGTTGCTAATATTCCACACTCATAACAGGACAGTACTAGCATAACTATCCCACACATGAAATAGAACAAACAAGAATACCTAATATTCCACACAGAACAGGACAGTACTAGCATACCAACTAACCCACACTCAGGACAGAACAACACTAGCATATCAACAGCTCCTTTTTTGAGGAAAGTGTGTCCGACTTCAGCATTCATTCGTGTCATATATGACATATCTAGGCAAACCTGGTCTAGAGGTACAACAGTGGAAGATAAAACTCCATGGACCACTGGGTGAACTAAATAAAGAGAGTGAAGTTTATACAAGAGACAATATTACAGATTTCAAACAAACAAAAGAAGCAGAATAATTTGTCAGATTTACATCCCAGGTAACCACCTCCATCAATGCACAGGTTTTCAGTCCGAACAGCATTTTATGAGGCAGCTTCTGCCACTTTGTGATCTCCAACTGCAGTGGAACTTTTAACGTGTGCAACTTACACACCACACTCCAGTGTTTGGCCATCATCTGAGAAGACTAAGTACTTGGTCTCACTTTACAAGAGATCTGGTGAACGTGTTAAACATCCATGATTCTTGTAGCACAAGTCCCAACCCAATGCTGGGACTTGAACCAGGGACTTCTGAACGTTGACCCGATCTGCCAGGTGAAACCAGCCTAAATTGGGTGCCAGGACATGTCTTGGGGGGGCAAAGGTGACCAGCAGGATACTGACTACATCACCGCCCTCTGGTCTGTACAAATGTGGGTCGAGCAGCATAAGCCCAATGCACCTTAAGGCGTTTTAAAAGGCTCTCCACATCTAAACCTGAGACAAACACCAGACCCTCTCTGCCACGCCAGAACCTTTCTGCCACACTACACCCTGCCATGCCAGACCATCTCTGCCACACAATATCCTCTCTGCCATACCACACCCTCTCTGCCACACCACACCCTCTAGGCATAATACGATGACCACTTCTTTGCCGTGCAACTACTGATGGACTCAACTCTGTTCAGGTCCAACAATCATCACCCACATGATTCCAGTTCATTGAGACCCTCAAGTCAAGTTACAAGCCAGTACTGCATGCTCTACATCTGCAGATGATGTTCTTGAGAACATGGTCTTACACATGAAGATTCACAAATATTTTACAAGTATATATACACACCATACAGCTGTTTGCATATATTACATATGCACAGGATACAGTGGTCTTGGCTCTTAAATTACTCTAATTATGATGACATTATAGTTAGTTGTACATCCTTTACAGGATGTTGCAGTCAACACCAGCATTTTTTGCTGTTGTGATCTCTTGGCAAGTTTACGTTCAGTAGTTTGCCATTGCTTTCTGAACGACCGACACCCATACGATTTCATAAAATACCGACGTAAGGTGGTCTGCTGCCAAATCTCCCACAGCTGTGTTTCGAACGTATGGTATGTGGGATTACGAACTGCCTCCGTAACCCATTCGCCGTGGATCCAGCATGATGACATTAATAACAGAAATACTCTAATTATGATGATGTTATGAATAGAAACACTCATTATGATAATAACCATGGAACCACTCTATTTATCCTAGCATTCATCATGGAAACACTAACATGATGTTCCCAGGAGACTAGACCGGTAATGTCATGAGAGCTGTCGGATGAGGGTTTCATTCACAAGCTCATCGTTTGCTAAGAGAGGGAAGACCAGCCATCTATTCCCCTGGGCACTCAGGCCTGCAACATGTGATTGCCCTACCACCACACCAGGTTCCTGTTTCAGTGCTAGGTTTTTGTGTGTGTGTGTGTGTTTTTTTTTCTTCAAATAATGGAAACACTAATTAACATCACATTCACCAAGGAAACACTCTAACATGAAGTTCGCCATAGACACACTCTAATTACTACAAATTGTCTATTGACAACTCTAATTAACATGGTACTCACAATACTCACACATAATAATTGTTGTTTGAAGGGCAAGATTTTTGTTTATTAGTGTTTTTACATTCTGAATATCTTTTTTTTTAAATTTTTGTAAAAAGAAAATACTCAAAATGTAAACACACTAATTAACAAAAAAATGTGCCCTTTAAACAACAATCAATAAGACATTCACACAGAAGCACTTTTAATTAACATGACATTCATCATGGAAATGGTCTCATTACAATGATGTTACCATTGAAACACTCCAATTAGTAACAGGTTCACTATTGAAATACTAGCCAACAATGAGATCCAGAACAGAAACACTATAACATGACATTCACCAAGGAAACAGTCTCATTATCATGACATTCACCATAGAAATGGTCTCATTACAATGATGTTACCATGGAAACACTCCAATTAGTACCAGATTCACTACTGAAACACTAGCCAACAATGAGATCCAGAACAGAAACACTCTAACATGACATTCACCATGGAAACAGTCTCATTAACATGACACTCACCATGGTAGTCCCCTTTTTCTGTCCTTTATTCCCCCCCCCCCCTTTCCATCCCCATTGACACATAGACCCACAAGCAACTCATGCCAGGCTGTCCTATCTTTTGCAGCTCTCTGTATTTCCTCCTCACATTGCTCATCATCTTCCACTTTTGTCATCAAGCATAGTGAGGAGTAGTAGTTGATGTTCCAGCACCCAATGGGTGGCACTGGATAATGTCATTCCATGTGATTGTACAATTTCTTTGATGTCGTCAATCCATTTTCTTCTCGGGCATCCTCTAGCTCTCATATCAGATCTTTGTATGTTCATGGGCACACAGATGCACCAGTTATTGTTTGCCACACATAGACATCAAGCTAAATGCATATGCCAAATATTGCCACCTTTTCTCAACTGTTTCAGTGCACAAAACCTACGCTGAATCCTAGGACCTCAGTTAAGTGACTTGTTTTGTTACTGTAGTTGTATCAGTATCATGTTGTTTTTGTGAGATGATGAAGGCTGTCTAGTTGTGACATCCATTCTTTCATTTGTGATTGTTTTCTTAAAAAAGCTGATCAATTCCATTTCCAATTTTGTTAATTTACTTAATTTAAAAGAGGCATCCTCCCTCAGAGCTGAGACCCCTAAACTCAGTCTCACTCCTCCTAGAGGATTCCACAAGTGTCTCAAACAAGTCCCGCAGCAGGACAAGAGTATGCTGTGGGTATGTGAAGTGCTGGGACCATCACATTGTGTAGGCCTGAGTGCACCCAGGATTAGGTGGTCAGTCTCTCCCTCCTGTAGTGGATGTCGAGAAGCTGACATCAAACCCTGGTCCAACTGCGCTCTGGTCAGTGTCAGCGTAACATCCTACGTATGACACCACCACACCCACCACCTGTATCTCAAACACTGAACACAATTGCATGCGAGGGAGAGAATCACAGAAAAGTGTTAGCTATTTGTAAGTTGTTGCATAATTATAAAAAGTCTAAAACCCTCATGACAAAAGAAACAGAGAAAGGCCTAAAAACTCATGGAGAATGGAAGCAGAAGTGAACAATATGGGAAGGTCATTGACAGAGCGGCATGGGATAGCTAAAGATTGGAGGGCTTGGAGTGAGTCAGTTGAGGACCTATATCTCAGTGGGGAATAGATGGCCACAGAAGAAGGAGAATTGTACGTGCATTTTGATTAAGCCAACAACATAAAGGTTCAGCTTTCCTGTAGAATGTATTCATCCCAATAATATCACTGTCCCTCAGGACAATTTCATTCTTCATTGTGTTTTCCTCAATCAATTGTGCCTGAATGCACCATGCTGGCATTCATTGTATGGTATTGTAAAATTAACATTTAAGCAGTTCCGCATAAGGAAATACAAAGTTCAGCATGAGTATTGCACCTAAAGAACATGGGTAAAACATGAGCTTTTATCAGTCAATAATGTCGGATGATTCATCAGTCAGGACAGCACTTTGACTTTTTTCACATTCAACATCCGACGATGACATCAGAATTGGATCTAAAGACAAAAACAAAACCATTAATAATGTCTGAACCAGCATACATGACGATCATTTTCAACAGAACGATTACTACATTTAATAATCAACATAAATGCACTTGAAATATCCCCACATATGCTCCATCCCTGTCTAGAAAAGCCACAGAAAAGTTCTCAAGCTGATTTTTCCCGTAGCCACTTGATTAAGAGGGTTGAATTTGGATGATAAAGCTTTGATGGAAAACCAGGTAGTTTTGATCAAGTTGCTACTGGAATAAACAGCATGGGAACTCTTTGGTGGCTTCTGAAGAGGGTGGAGCATGGTGGGAATGTCCAGAGTGCAGTGATCTCAATTCTTAAATTCAGTATTCACAAACAACAGCAACAAGTATATTTCCAACTTTACGAAGCCTGGAGCTCTTCTTCTGTTCTTTATCCCCTAGCCTGGAGCTGTCAGTGGCTTTAGGCCTCTTCTTCTGCTCTTTATCTGCATAGGGTCTCAACCAACTCATGTCAAGCCATCATATCTTTCACAACCTCCCGCAGTGCACTCCATGTCATCCTCATATAATTCACCCATCTCTAATTCTCCACTCCATGTCATACTCATATAATTCACCTGTCTCTAATTCTCCACTCCATGTCATACTCATATACTTCACCCATCTCTAATTCTCCACTCCATGTCATACTCATATACTTCACCCGTCTCTAATTCTCCACTCCATGTCATACTCATTTAATTCACCTGTCTCTAATTCTCCTCCATCATCTCATAGTCACCCGTCTCTATACTCCATTATACTCATACTCACCATCTCTAATTCTCCACTCCATGTCATACTCATATACTTCACCCAGTCTCTAATTCTCCACACCATGTCATCACTCATTTAATTCACCTGTCTCTAATTCTCCACTCCATGTCATACTCATATAATTCACCTGTCTCTAATTCTCCATTCCATGTCATCCTCATATACTTCACCCATCTCTAATTCTCCACTCCATGTCATCCTCATATAATTCACCCATCTCTAATTCTCCACTCCATGTCATCCTCATATAATTCACCTGTCTCTAATGCTCCACTCCATGTCATCCTCATATAATTCACCTGTCTCTAATTCTCCACTCCATGTCATCATCATGTAATTCACCCATGTCTCTAATTCTCCACTCCATGTCATCCTCATATAATTCACCTGTCTCTAATTCTCCACTCCATGTCATCCTCATATAATTCACCTGCCTCTAATTCTCCACTCCATGTCATCCTCATATAATTCACCTGTCTCTAATTCTCCACTCCATGTCATCCTCATATAATTCACCTGTCTCTAATTCTCCACTCCATGTCACCCTCATATAATTCACCTGTCTCTAATTCTCCACTCCATGTCATCCTCATATAATTCACCTGTCTCTAATTCTCCACTCCATGTCATCCTCATGTAATCCACCCATCTCTAATTCTCCACTCCATGTCATCATCATATAATTCACCCATCTCTAATTCTCCACTCCATGTCATCCTCATATAATTCACCCTGTCTCAAATTCTCCACTCCATGTCATCATCATATAATTCACCTGTCTCTAATTCTCCACTCCATGTCATCCTCATATAATTCACCCATCTCAAATTCTCCACTCCATGTCATCATCATATAATTCACCTGTCTCTAATTCTCCACTCCATGTCATCATCATGTAATTCACCTGTCTCTAATTCTCCACTCCATGTCATCCTCATATAATTCACCTGTCTCTAATTCTCCACTCCATGTCATCATCATATAATTCACCTGTCTCTAATTCTCCACTCCATGTCATCCTCATATAATTCACCCATCTCTAATTCTCCACTCCATGTCATCATATAATTCACCCATCTCAAATTCTCCACTCCATGTCATCATCATATAATTCACCCATCTCTAATTCTCCACTCCATGTCATCATCACATAATTCACCCGTCTCTAATTCTCCACTCCATGTCATCCTCATATAATTCACCCGTCTCTAATTCTCCACTCCATGTGTCTTGAGATCTCTCTCTATTCTGCCTGTCCTGTGGGATCCAGTAGAAGGACTTTCTAGCTCATCTATTCTCAGGTTTCTGTGTGGGAAGTCCTATCCAGCTTCAGCATCTTTCCCTCACTGCTTGACTCTCTGGAATCTGTTCAGTTCTGTCCCTAAGCTAGTTACTCAAGTAGTTAAAGAGTGAACACAATCTATGAATTACCTTTGAGACTGGTCATCAGGCTGCTGGCATGTGTCGGGGAAGACACTCCCATGACCAGATCCCCACCAGATTCTGAGGTCACAGTTTCAAAAACATCGTGACCCATGATATCTGTATCTCCCGCCTCCGACTAATGGAACAATAAACAAATAAAGACGAAAAGTGTTTAACAGGCAATATGTATAATATCTTTGCAATCTGGCAATGCACTGTTGTTATAAAATTATTAAGGTCAGCATGGCCAAATGGATAACAGTGTTCATTCTTAAATATCCGGTGTGCCGACGCCAAAGTAGCGGATTCAACCCCTACAACAGGTCAGTTGGACTAAAGTGGCTTGGGGACATAAATTACAAGTACCTCAGAAGTCAGAGTGAGTTTGCCTGATGGTGAGGGCAAGCTAATCCACACGCAAAAATCAGTCCAGTGCACTAGAAGTATTAGCACGTGTATGGGCTACACTTGAGTTAAAAGCAAGCGAATAAAAAAAATATACCTGCACACATACAAGAATATATACTATACCTACGAACACTCCTATCATTCATCAACCAGCCTGCCCACATACCTGCACACATACAAGAATATATACTATACCTACGAACACTCCTATCATTCATCAACCAGCCTGCCCAATACCTGCACACATACAAGAATACATACTATACCTACGAACACTCCTATCATTCATCAACCAGCCAGCCCAATACCTGCACACATACAAGAATACATACTATACCTACGAACACTCCTATCATTCATCAACCAGCCAGCCCACATACCTGCACACATACAAGAATACATACTATACCTACGAACACTCCTATCATTCATCAACCAGCCAGCCCAATACCTGCACACATACAAGAATACATACTATACCTACGAACACTCCTATCATTCATCAACCAGCCTGCCCAATACCTGCACACATACAAGAATACATACTATACCTACGAACACTCCTATCATTCATCAACCAGCCAGCCCAATACCTGCACACATACAAGAATACATACTATACCTACGAACACTCCTATCATTCATCAACCAGCCAGCCCACATACCTGCACACATACAAGAATATATACTATACCTACAAACACTCCTATAATTCATCAACCAGCCAGCCCACATACCTGCACACATACAAGAATACATACTATACCTACGAACACTCCTATCATTCATCAACCAGCCAGCCCACATACCTGCACACATACAAGAATACATACTATACCTACGAACACTCCTATCATTCATCAACCAGCCAGCCCACATACCTGCACACATACAAGAATACATACTATACCTACGAACACTCCTATCATTCATCAACCAGCCAGCCCACATACCTGCACACATACAAGAATACATACTATACCTACAAACACTCCTATCATTCATCAACCAGCCAGCCCACATACCTGCACACATACAAGAATACATACTATACCTACGAACACTCCTATCATTCATCAACCAGCCAGCCCACATACCTGCACACATACAAGAATACATACTATACCTACGAACACTCCTATCATTCATCAACCAGCCAGCCCACATACAAGAATATATACTATACTTACAAACACTCCTATCATTCATCAACCAGCCAGCCCACATACCTGCACACATACAAGAATATATACTATACCTACAAACACTCCTATCATTCATCAACCAGCCAGCCCACATACCTGCACACATACAAGAATATATACTATACCTACAAACACTCCTATCATTCATCAACCAGCCAGCCCACATACCTGCACACATACAAGAATATATACTATACCTACAAACACTCCTATCATTCATCAACCAGCCAGCCCAAAAACTCACATATTCTCATACACTGGTAATCACATACAGACTTTCACTTAAATAAAACAAACTCATATGGTTGGTTGATAAAACCCCTTTAAGACTGAGATTTGACTCTCATGTCCGAAGTACTGGCCTACATGCTTGCACCTATTAGATTGACAGTGATGCAGAGACTTCTTCCCCTACAGTAGCAAAGTACCATTGTTAAAAATCAACACAAGTCAGTCTACTTACAAATCGTCTGCAGCTAATTTTGAACGCTGTATGCAGGATTGTGAATCACGTTTGCTACCCCTCCCACAATCTGACTGTTGTCATGAATGCCCGAGAGTTGGCTCATCATTCTTTATAAATTGTTATGTGGTGATGTAATATTATTATATATACTACTGTCATCTGACAGTAAGTGATTGTGCTATGTTGTTCATTTACATCACACTAGGCAGTAACAAACAAGATCTGGAAAACATATGCGCATTCATAATGAGTGCGCTAGGGAAACAATCTGCCTACCTTCATTAATGTCTGAGAGTTGTTACGTGATGAATATATACAATTGTCATCTGATAGTAAGTGATTGTGTTATGTTCATTTACATCACACATGGCAGTAACAAACAAGATCTGGAACAACATAAGTGCATACATAATCAGTGCGCTATGGAAACTTGCCTGTCATAAACATCAGAGAGTTGGTCACGCCTGCTTTTTTGCTTCTTTTGGCTTTCTCCAAAGGGCAGTTACCATGTTGTCTGTCTACAGCTAAGCTATGATATTTCTACCTTTCAGCCGAAGCTTCCAACTTCAGAACAGCAATGTTTTGACCGGCACTTCCATCCTTCAACTTCACACATACAATAAATATTCTGTTGTTAGGTTTCTCATGTTAAAATGTTTCCATTTTTTTTTTTTGCCTACTGTTTATCATTCCCAACAGTTGAGGGATGGTTAACATGTGTACATGGTATATGCCATTTTTCATCCTGATACGAGATGGCTATACACCTGACCCATTACCCAAAGGTCACTCGGTACTGTGACTTAATCAGACTTTTCTAACAAATGTCTCTCAGCTGGAGACGAACTTTTGGGGCTAAAGGAAGAATGATATAACCATAAGGCCCATGACATAATTCAGTGTGTAAGACAATGATGAGATCAGACACTAAAACTATGCAGCCTAACCTGTGTGTGAAACTCTGCCACCATGACAATCTTCTCACTGTCTGTCGAGAATGTGCTGGAATCATGTAGATTATCACTGCCTGTCAGATCACTCAGGTCTGTAGAAGATAACAATTTGGAATATCAAAATGAACAGCACATGGGTGATGATATACAGAATGATCATTGGAGATCACTACTATCAGAGAGATCACATACATAATGTTCATTAAAACATAAACTACTATCAGAGATCACATACAGAATGATCACTGGACATCAACTACTATCAGAGAGCACATACTGAATGATCATTAGCCATCAACTACTATCAGAGATCACATACAGACTGATCATTAGTCATCAACGACTATCAGAGATCACATACAGAATGATCACTGGACATCAACTACTATCAGAGATCACATACAGAATGATCATTAGTCATCAACTATTATCAGAGATCACATACAGAATGATCATTAGTCATCAACGACTATCAGAGATCACATACAAAATGATCACTGGACATCAACTACTATCAGAGATCACATACTGAATGATCATTAGCCATCAACTACTATCAGAGATCACATACAGACTGATCATTAGTCATCAACGACTATCAGAGATCACATACAGAATGATCACTGGACATCAACTACTATCAGAGATCACATACAGAATGATCATTAGCCATCAACTACTATCAGAGATCACATACAGACTGATCATTAGTCATCAACGACTATCAGAGATCACATACAGAATGATCA
Organism: Cepaea nemoralis; assembly: GCA_014155875.1. Taxonomy (NCBI): domain Eukaryota; kingdom Metazoa; phylum Mollusca; class Gastropoda; order Stylommatophora; family Helicidae; genus Cepaea; species Cepaea nemoralis. The sequence goes on along the minus strand of JACEFZ010020903.1, from coordinate 26,554 downwards.
CTGGACATCAACTACTATCAGAGATCACATACAGAATGATCATTAGTCATCAACTATTATCAGAGATCACATACAGAATGATCACTGGACATCAACTACTATCAGAGATCACATATAGAATGATCACTGGACATCAACTACTATCAGAGAGCACATACAGAATGATCATTAGTCATCAACTACTATCAGAGATCACATACAGAATGATCATTGGACATCACTACTATCAGAGAGATCACATACATAATGTTCATTAAAACATAAACTACTATCAGAGATCACATACAGAATCATCATTGGACATCAACTACTATCAGAGAGCTCATACAGAATGACCATTAGTCATCAACTACTATCAGAGATCACATACAGACTGATCATTAGTCATCAACGACTATCAGAGATCACATACAGAATGATCACTGGACATCAACTACTATCAGAGAGCACATACAGAATGATCATTATACATCAACTACTATCAGAGATCACATACAGAATGATCATTAATGGTCATAAATCAGATGACTTGCAATGCCAGTCTTCAGACTGACTAATCTGACAATCAATAATTATTTTATGTAATAGTAAACAACCCTTTCCCGCACTATAAGACAATTTGGGCGTATCATAACAGTCAGTCAGAAAAAGAAAAATCATTTCCAGAAAAGAAGTAAATGCAAATCTGCTTTTACTAACCTTGATCAGATTGGACTAAACCGTCGGCCACATGAACAGTTAAACCCTCGGATGATTCCTCTCCGTTACTGACATCGCCAGCACTTATGATAACTTGCTGCTGACCGTTCAACTGAATACCATCACCGAGGGAAGGCTGAGGACAAAGGACAAACACATTTGAGTATTAATTATCTTCATTTCCCTCACCCACTAAGAGTCAACTGGTGTATACAAATGTGAGACCAGCACTATGAGCCCAATACACATCAAAGCATGTAAAAGGGTCTTGTATTTACTTACGTTATCTTTAGTTCAATCCTTCGAGAATATTCTAGTTTTGTGTTTATATTATGGATTTTTGTGTGTGGTCTAAGTAGCAGCATATTCTGCCCATACTTTTCAATTTCAAATCATTCCAGGAATTTTAACAATTGCCACATGCAGTACTTCCTAGATTTTCGCGCTGATCTGACAGAGCTTGGTGTCTGATCCACTATCCCAGGAGTGGTTTAACATCACTGGGTTCTTTATTTTGTAAAACTCCACAACTTATCGGTGGTGATTCATATCTGGCCTACTTCACACACACTGGTGAATCGTACCAGATCTACTTGAGTTTCACAACACACTGGTGAATCGTACCAGATCTACTTGAGTTTCACAACACACTGGTGAACCGTACCAGATCTACTTGAGTTCTCTACACTATGGTGATCTGTAGCAGTTCTACTTGAGATCTCTATACAATGGTGGCTTGTACCTAGTCTATTTGAGTTTCACCATACAGTGGTGATGGTGATCTGTACTGGGTTTATTTGAGTCTCATTACGCAGCAGTGATTCTCAACACTGTCTATTTAAGTTTCACTATACAGTGGTGATGGTGATCTGTACTGGGTTTATTTGAGTCTCACTATGCAGCAGTGATTCTCAACACTGTCTATTTAAGTTTCACTATACAGTGGTGATGGTGATCTGTACTGGGTTTATTTGAGTCTCACTATGCAGCAGTGATTCTCAACACTGCCTATTTAAGTTTCACTATACAGTGGTGATGGTGATCTGTACTGGGTTTATTGAGTCTCACTATGCAGCAGTGATTCTCAACACTGTCTATTTAAGTTTCACTATACAGTGGTGATGGTGATCTGTACTGGGTTTATTTGAGTCTCACTATGCAGCAGTGATTCTCAACACTGTCTATTTAAGTTTCACCATACAGTGGTGATGGTGATCTGTACTGGGTTTATTTGAGTCTCACTATGCAGCAATGATTCTCAACACTGTCTATTTAAGTTTTACCATACAGTGGTGATGGTGATCTGTACTGGGTTTATTTGAGTCTCACTATGCAGCAATGATTCTCAACACTGTCTATTTAAGTTTCACCATACAGTGGTGATGGTGATCTGTACTGGGTTTATTTGAGTCTCACTATGCAGCAATGATTCTCAACACTGTCTATTTGAGTTTCAGCATACAGTGGTGATGGTGATCTGTACTGGGTTTATTTGAGTCTCACTATGCAGCAATGATTCTCAACACTGTCTATTTAAGTTTTACCATACAGTGGTGATGGTGATCTGTACTGGGTTTATTTGAGTCTCACTACGCAGCAATGATTCTCAACACTGTCTATTTGAGTTTCACTATACAGTGGTGATGGTGATCTGTACTGGTTTATTTGAGTCTCACTATGCAGCAATGATTCTCAACACTGCCTATTTAAGTTTTACTATACAGTGGTGATGGTGATCTGTACTGGGTTTATTTGAGTCTCACTACGCAGCAGTGATTCTCAACACTGTCTATTTGAGTCTCACTATGCAGCAATGATTCTCAACACTGTCTATTTAAGTTTCACTATACAGTGGTGATGGTGATCTGTACTGGGTTTATTTGAGTCTCACTACGCAGCAATGATTCTCAACACTGTCTATTTAAGTTTCACCATACAGTGGTGATGGTGATCTGTACTGGGTTTATTTGAGTCTCACTACGCAGCAATGATTCTCAACACTGTCTATTTAAGTTTCACTATACAGTGATGATGGTGATCTGTACTGGGTTTATTTGAGTCTCACTACGCAGCAGTGATTCTCAACACTGTCTATTTAAGTTTCACTATACAGTGGTGATGGTGATCTGTACTGGGTCTATTTGAGTTTCACTACACAGCAGTGATTCTCAACACTGTCTATTTGAGTCTCACTACACAGCAGTGATTCTCAACACTGTCTATTTAAGTTTCACTACACAGCAGTGATTCTCAACACTGTCTATTTGAGTCTCACTACACAGCAGTGATTCTCAACACTGTCTATTTGAGTCTCACTACACAGCAGTGATTCTCAACACTGTCTATTTGAGTCTCACTACACAGCAGTGATTCTCAACACTGTCTATTTGAGTCTCACTACGCAGCAGTGATTCTCAACACTGTCTATTTGAGTCTCACTACACAGCAGTGATTCTCAACACTGTCTATTTGAGTCTCACTACACAGCAGTGATTCTCAACACTGTCTATTTGAGTCTCACTACACAGCAGTGATTCTCAACACTGTCTATTTAAGTTTCACCATACAGTGGTGATGGTGATCTGTACTGGGTTTATTTGAGTCTCACTATGCAGCAATGATTCTCAACACTGTCTATTTGAGTTTCAGCATACAGTGGTGATGGTTCGTACTGGTTTGAGTCTCACTACAGCATGATTCTCAACACTGTCTATTAGTCACAGCAGAGTGATTCTCAACACTGTCTATTTGAGTTTCACATACAGTGGTGATGTGATCTGTACTGGTTTATTTGAGTCTCACTATGCAGCGATGATTCTCAACACTGTCTATTTAGTTTTCCCATACAGTGGTGATGGTGATCTGTACTGGTTTATTTAGTCTCACTACGCAGCAGTGATTCTCAACACTGTCTATTTGAGTTTCACTACAGCAGTGATTCTCACACTGTCTATTTAGTCTCACTACGCAGCAGTGATTCTCAACACTGTCTATTTAAGTTTCACCATACAGTGGTGATGGTGATCTGTACTGAGTTTATTTGAGTCTCACTACGCAGCAGTGATTCTCAACACTGTCTATTTAAGTTTCACTATACAGTGGTGATGGTGATCTGTACTGGGTTTATTTGAGTCTCACTACGCAGCAGTGATTCTCAACACTGTCTATTTAAGTTTCACTACGCAGCAGTGATTCTCAACACTGTCTATTTAAGTTTCACTACACAGCAGTGATTCTCAACACTGTCTATTTGAGTCTCACTACACAGCAGTGATTCTCAACACTGTCTATTTGAGTCTCACTACACAGCAGTGATTCTCAACACTGTCTATTTGAGTCTCACTACACAGCAGTGATTCTCAACACTGTCTATTTGAGTTTCACTACACAGCAGTGATTCTCAACACTGTCTATTTGAGTCTCACTACACAGCAGTGATTCTCAACACTGTCTATTTGAGTCTCACTACACAGCAGTGATTCTCAACACTGTCTATTTAAGTTTCACTACACAGCAGTGATTCTCAACACTGTCTATTTGAGTCTCACTACACAGCAGTGATTCTCAACACTGTCTATTTAAGTCTCACTACGCAGCAGTGATTCTCAACACTGTCTATTTGAGTCTCACTACACAGCAGTGATTCTCAACACTGTCTATTTGAGTCTCACTACACAGCAGTGATTCTCAACACTGTCTATTTGAGTCTCACTACACAGCAGTGATTCTCAACACTGTCTATTTGAGTCTCACTACACAGCAGTGATTCTCAACACTGTCTATTGAGTCTCACTACACAGCAGTGATTCTCAACACTGTCTATTTGAGTCTCACTACACAGAAGTGATTCTCAACACTGTCTATTGAGTCTCACTACACAGCAGTGATTCTCAACACTGTCTATTTGAGTCTCACTACACAGAAGTGATTCTCAACACTGTCTATTTGAGTCTCACTACACAGCAGAGATTCTCAACACTGTCTATTTGAGTCTCACTACACAGCAGTGATTCTCAACACTGTCTATTTGAGTCTCACTACACAGCAGTGATTCTCAACACTGTCTATTTGAGTCTCACTACACAGCAGTGATTCTCAACACTGTTTATTTGAGTCTCACTACGCAGAAGTGATTCTCAACACTGTCTATTTAAGTTTCACTACACAGCAGTGATTCTCAACACTGTCTATTTGAGTCTCACTACGCAGAAGTGATTCTCAACACTGTCTATTTGAGTCTCACTACACAGCAGTGATTCTCAACACTGTCTATTTGAGTCTCACTACACAGCAGTGATTCTCAACACTGTCTATTTGAGTCTCACTACACAGCAGTGATTCTCAACACTGTCTATTTGAGTCTCACTACACAGCAGTGATTCTCAACACTGTCTATTTGAGTCTCACTACACAGCAGTGATTCTCAACACTGTCTATTTGAGTCTCACTACGCAGAAGTGATTCTCAACACTGTCTATTTGAGTCTCACTACACAGCAGTGATTCTCAACACTGTCTATTGAGTCTCACTACACAGCAGTGATTCTCAACACTGTCTATTTGAGTCTCACTACACAGCAGTGATTCTCAACACTGTCTATTTGAGTCTCACTACACAGCAGTGATTCTCAACACTGTCTATTTGAGTCTCACTACACAGCAGTGATTCTCAACACTGTCTATTTGAGTCTCACTACGCAGAAGTGATTCTCAACACTGTCTATTTGAGTCTCACTACACAGCAGTGATTCTCAACACTGTCTATTTGAGTCTCACTATGCAGAAGTGATTCTCAACACTGTCTATTTGAGTCTCACTACGCAGAAGTGATTCTCAACACTGTCTATTTGAGTCTCACTACACAGCAGTGATTCTCAACACTGTCTATTTGAGTCTCACTACACAGCAGTGATTCTCAACACTGTCTATTTGAGTCTCACTACACAGCAGTGATTCTCAACACTGTCTATTTGAGTCTCACTACACAGCAGTGATTCTCAACACTGTCTATTTGAGTCTCACTACACAGCAGTGATTCTCAACACTGTCTATTTGAGTCTCACTACACAGCAGTGATTCTCAACACTGTCTATTTGAGTCTCACTACACAGCAGTGATTCTCAACACTGTCTATTTGAGTCTCACTACACAGCAGTGATTCTCAACACTGTCTATTTGAGTCTCACTACGCAGAAGTGATTCTCAACACTGTCTATTTGAGTCTCACTACACAGCAGTGATTCTCAACACTGTCTGTTTGAGTCTCACTACGCAGAAGTGACTCTCAACACTGTCTATTTGAGTCTCACTACGCAGAAGTGATTCTCAACACTGTCTATTTGAGTCTCACTACACAGCAGTAGAGTTGATCTTGATAGCCTGCATTCATTTACATAGATAACTGTGTTATCCTCTCTAAACAAAATAAGCAGAGGTTTCCTGCACAACATACAATGTAAACATATAGACTTACTGACTAAAGAAACAAATATTGACTAACTATTGACAAACATATAGATTGACTGCCTGCTGACAAACATAAAGACTGACTAACTATTGACAAACACACATAAATTAATTAGTTATTGACAAACACATAGACTGACTAACTAATAGATAAACTGTTGATAAATATATAGATTGTCTAACTACTGTCACATATACAGGCAGACTAACTATTGGTAAATATTTAGATTGACTAACAATTGACAAAAATCTATAGATCGACTAAACATTGACAAGCACATAGATAATCTAATTATTGTCAAATATTTATATAGACTGACTACTGTTGACAAACACAGAGACTGTTTAACTATTGACAAACATATAGATTGACCATATGTTGACAAACAGAGATTGTCTAACTAGTAACAAACATACATTGACTAAAAATTGACAAACAGATTGACTAAAGTTGACACACACGTAGATTGACTAACTGTTGACAAACAGATTGACTAACAGTTGAAACACATATAGATTGCCTAACTGTTGACAAACCTAGACTGACTAACTGCTGACAGATAAATAATTTAACTGACTAACAGTTGACAAACATAAATTGACTAACTACTGACAAACACATATTGACTAACTGCTAACAAACATACAGACTGACAAACTATTCACTCACGGCCAGAGTCTGCACAATGATGTGTCCCCCATCTGTGCTCAGAATACTTTGGGTTCCCTCACTGGTGGAGACACCTTGAGACACTGATCCTATGATCTGAGGGGTCCACTGCTGAAGCACCTCAAATGCCTGAAAGCCTTCATCATCAGGACAGTATGACAGTGACAGTGAAGTGCTGCCATCTACACCAGCTGAAAGACAGTGAAAATAATGAATCTCTGACACACTGAACACCAAGTCACATGTTCCTTGTCACTGACAGTGTCTCGTCTTGCTTTAAGGCTCGCAGTGTTGGTATGGTATTCATATGTGAAATTCGAGTGGAATGAGTTTACATCTGTCAGCTGTTGTTTGCACAGTGAACTGCATGTTCGGAATAATGGCCGGCTGTCGCTGAATTGACTGGTTTGCCTTCTTCTTCTTCTTTCGTTCGCCTGAAATATGTTTATAACTGCAATGTTGTCTCTTGTATGAATCTAACAGTCTTTTTTAGTTCACTCAGCGGTCCATAGAGTTTATCTTCCACTGTTGTCTCTCTAGGCCAGAAGGTTCGCCTGGATATGTTGTAGTTTGGGCAATCCTGGAGTATGTGCTCTGCTGTCTGCGACGCCAAACCACATGTGCACATGGCTGAGTCATCAATCTTGAATTTTGTATACATGTGGTTGCATAATCTATTGTGTCCTGTTCTGAGGCGCAGAATAATGACCTGTTCTGGTCTGTCCATAACGTGGTAGTCGTCTTGACTAGGGTTTGGTGGCCTTCTAACTGATTTGATCATTCTTTTCTTTTGGTGGTATGTAATGGGCACATCAGGTTGTTCTTCTTTTGCTCCTTCCTTAGCCAGTCGATCAGCTCTGTCGTTTCCGGGGACTCCACAGTGGGATGGTTTGCCTTTTTGGTTCTCGAGTGCATTTTTCGGGAGAGTCGTCGCTGGAGCTACGGAGTTTGTGCTTTATGCGGCACTTTTGGCGGGTTGCCCTGCAGAAAGAGACCGAGCCATATAGGGAAAAACCCAGGTCAATGAAGTCTTTCTGGTGACTGCCGTTTCCATCGACAATGAACTGTATTTTTCGTGGAGGACTTTTATGTTGGTATTCTGGCAGCGGCATTATCCACAGTGTACCTGTGTGGGCTGTTGGCTTGCTGAGACTCCTGAATGTTCCACTTTTCACATTAGGCAATGAGGAGCATTTTGTGTGATATTCACTGGCACAGGAACGGAGCATAATGGGGATGACCCGTTACTGTGAAGTTGGAACCGCGACTAACTAACTCATATGTCATGGCATAATAAATCTGGCCATGCGACCTCCCATATACAGAGATTATTGTCGTCTCAAAGAACAAAGAAATACCCCAATTTAACAGCCAAGAAAACAGGAAAACTTTAAACACGTGAATCAGTACAACTATCTCAGAGGAGTCATAACATCTTATGGGTTATGTCTTGTAGAGATTAAAACAAGAATCGCTATGACAAAGAAAGCCTTTTGAAAGATGAAAAACATACTGACCAATAAAAAGGTGTCGATTGCAATGAGAAAAAGAGTGTTGGAGTGCTATATAGAACCTATACTTCTATTGGCATGTGAAACAAGGATAATAAGCAGATAAGCTGAGAAATATCTGATGAAAGAGTGAATATGGTTTCTGAAGACAATGCAAAAGAATACTACAGATGGACAGAAAAATTAATGAGACAATCCATTAAGAAACAAATTAAAACCATAAACTGATTAGAGAAATTTGATGTAAACAGTCAAGATTTTTTAGCCACATTATGGGAAGAAATAAACCGGAAAATTTAGTGACAACTGGCAAGTCTGATGGGAAAAGAGCAAAGGGAAGATAAAGTGATAAATACTTGGATGGCTTGGCCATATGGCATAATGGGGACAAGAACACGGACCTGATTCAAGATTGGTGTTCGTGTGAGAGGCGGACCATGGCACATGAATGATGAAGCCGCTCCAACATCTGCTTATGGATGGGTGTGTCCAGAGTGAAATGAGATCAATTATTATTAATTTTAAAAAGTCGCTTAAAAGTCGACAGGGTCGACTTCATTGCACCGGGTTTTTATCCCATATGGCTCGGTCTCTTTCCGCAGCACGGAAAGCGTCGCACAAAGCACGAACTCCGTAGCTTTTAGCGACGACACATGGGAGTCTCCGAAACATTTAACTCGTAAACCGAAGGACGCGGCCTGGAATCGAACCCACAACCTTCGGCTCACGAGTCAAACGTCAAACGGCTTGACCACTTCGCCACAGAGACATCAAACTCAATGTCAGAAACCAAATAATAACGATGTTCCCATTTAAACAGTATCTCAAAATGTTTACATCAACAGACAATCAGTATGTACAAAATACTGATGTTTCCAAGCATTTTTTTTCAATATCTGATGCTATATCTTACCGAGTTGTAATTTACATAAACTGCATGAAATAAAAATTTGCCAAATAAATAAAACACAAAAACCCCCGGGAAGGTTAACCCGGTCAACAAATGCCCGCAGAAGTCGGACGTGTCGGCCTAACGGCGCAAGAACGCAGCTCTGCTGTAAACAGGCACAACGCAATCACATCCGGAAAAAAAACTCCGGATGAACGAAGAAGAAGAAACACATAAAAATGAAGTCAGAAGGACACCACTTACTTGTCAGTGATACTGGAATACAGCCTTTAAATAATTCAGATGATGTGCCAGCACTAATACCCCCGCCGTCTCTGGGTTGCCGAAGTCCAATTTTTGGTTTGAGATTCCAGTATATTAATCGTTTCATTTGATCCAACAATTCTGCTCATTTGGAAGAACAAAAACACTCTCAGAAAAGATGGAAAGCCTCATGCAAATACTACTGAAAGAGAGTGACATTCAAAGGGCTTCACAAGATTATAAATACAGGTGAGCAGTTCTCTTACTGGTCACTTGATCCGTTTCCAATTCAGTGAATGTCACTTGCTTATCCTTTACAGGACGCCGCAGTCAATCCCAGAATTTTTGGCTGTTTATGATTATTAGGCAGTTTATCTTCAGTATTTTGCCATTGCTCTGTGAATGACTGTTATAGTTAGTTAGTTAGTTAGTCGACAGATCATCCTCGTTGCACATCGAACCATTCAGTCCATAAGTGCTCGGATCCCCTCCTCAGCAAATCCCGCAGCGTGTAGCGGCTAACGACGCCAGTTCTGTGTTGGTTTATCAATCTTCTTTGGCTTCCTGCGTAGTGTTCTTGTTTGGCCACCCCTCTTTTAATTTGCTGCTCCCGCAGTCTGGCCATTGTTGTAGATTCACAGTCATCACTTGGTTCTTGCAAAAGTCTCACTTCTCGTAGAGCATTCAGAATGTCAGCCTGGTCCATGGCGCGTCCGCCCTCCACAGTAGCCTCACCTGCGAGCTTGTCAGCCCGCTCATTTCCTTGTACTCCCGCATGACCTGGCACGAAGATGAAACTAATCTTTGCCAGCCGAGACCGCTTCAGAGGCAGCAACCACTCTCTTCGGATCGACCCCTCCTCTATCCTCTTGATCATGTTCATTGAGTCGCTAAGGAAACAAGCCCTAGTGAATGTCTGTGTCTCGAGCCATGTTATTGCTTTACTTACTGCCATGACTTCCATGGTCAGGCTACTTGTGGTTTCAGTGAAAGCACCAGAGTCCTCCTTCACAATTCTCCCTCCGGCCCGAGCTGTAAAGGCCCATGAGCTTCTCACATGTCGGACGACCGACCCATCTGTGTAGATGACCGCGTCACCGTCTAGCGAATTCTCGATGACTGAATGACAGAATGACTGTTATATTTTAACAATAATCAAAGTGGGCTTAGTGTAGTGAATCTAAACTGAAGTTATGTTTCAACAATAACGTAAAGCGGGATTAACTATTGTAGTGCTACAATTGTTATGTTTTAAGAACAAACATAAAGCAGGGTTAATTGTAATAGCGCCAGAGCTATGTTTACTGGTTTAGCAGTAAACATACAATGGGATCATCTGTTCCATAGCTGTGAAGGTGCAATAAACAAAAGGAAAAACAGTAGAAATAAATCAGCTTTGCAACAGTCATAACATCTGATGGGAGGTGCCTTGAAGAGATTGGACCAAGAATCGCTATGGCAAAAGTAGCCTTCTGCAAGAAGAAAAATAAACTGACCAATAAAAAGATGCCAATTGCAATGAAAATAAGAGATTAAGTGTTACATAACATTTGTACTTTTGTATGGATGTTCAATGTGGACAATGAGCAGACAAGCTGAAAGACTAGCTTTGATTAGTAGTGGAAATGTGGTTTCTAAGGAAAATGCAAAGAATACCAAGGACAAACAGAAAAACCAATGAGAAAGTCCTACAGGAAACAAATGAAAACAGTAAACTCATCCGAGAAATTAGACATAGGCAATCAAGATTTATTGGGCATATTAAGAGAAGCGTTGTGGCGAAGGGCTTACGAATGCAATTCATAATCTCACATACCGGGTTTGAGACACAGCTACAGATAATTTGGAAAGCTGACCGCCTTGCGCTGGTATTTCATATATTGGTATAAGTGCCTGTCATTCAGAAAGCAATGGCAAACTAATGAACGTAAACTTGCCAAGAAATCACAAACAGCCAAAACATATTGACTGCTACATCCTGTAAAGCATATGCAACTAACTTTCTATGAGAAGAAATAAACTAGAGAACTTGGTAACAACTGTCAAGATTGGGGGGAAAAGAACAAGAAGAAAACAGACAAAAAAATATCTGGATGGCTAGGCCACATGGCATTGTAAAGACAAGAACACAGAGCTGATCTACAACTCTGGTGATTGCGTGACATGGTGAAACATGACCACCCAGTTATCAGCACTATGCACAACAATGATGATTAATTTCATCTGATCTTCTCGTTTTATTCCAGTGATATAAACTGATTCTAGTCAGTTCTGTCCAATACCTAATATAAAATACCTCGTTCCAGAACTCAGCTCTCTAATTCTCAGCACGGTCACTTTTAACATAATTGTTTGTAACTTGTAAATCTACAAGATCATGTACGTTAAAATCTTGAAATAAAAGAGTTGTAAACATGCATCTTAACTGTAGGACATTTCAAAGCTATAACTTTTATAGCTTAACTTGTTATAATCAGCTCTGTGCCATTTCAAAGCTCTTACCTCTATAGCTAAATTTGTTATAATCAACTATGTCATTTCAAATCTATAATCTTGATAACTTAATTTGTTATAATCAGCTCTATGCCATTTCAAAGCTGTTACCTCTATAGCTAAATATTATAATCAGCTAAATGCTGTTTCAAAGCTCTTACCTTTATAACTTAATTTGTTATAATCAGCTATGTGCCGTTTCAACGCCCACCATTTCCCTCGAAGCCACTGTGGAGATCGTACACTGTGAAAGAAAGACATCACTGCAGCTCAATGCATGATTATAAAGAATGTTTAAAAACTTGACAGAACCATACAGGATCTAGCATGCTAAATTTGACTACAAACATATGTAAGTAACTTACAAGCGTTACTTTCAGTTATTTAAATTATGCAGACTTAATTTTCAATAAGTAACTGCTTGACTGGACTGAGAAAACGTTTGTATTTAGTTAATTATTGTTATACAAACTGATGCAATCAAAGGTGACTTAGTTCCATCCTGGTAACTGAGCAATACACTAATATTCTTGAGTGCTGCACATGGGGTGTGCAAAACATGGGTACTGATTTATTATTATCATCATGTAGCAGGTTCTTTACTGAACATCATTCTCATCAAGGTCTGACAAATGTTTCTTGATCCTGTTCAGTTCTCCTGCCTCATGCACCCTCATGTCCAAAATGTCTGTATGTCCTGTATGCATCTTTGTGCTTGCTGATCCCTGCCTCTTCATCCAGAAACCAGGCCTCCCATCTCTGTTCTCTCCAAGCCAGTGTGATGTTTAAAATGGCCAAAGTATTCCAGTTTCCGAGACATTATGATGTGTATGGGCCAGTCGTCTTCAATGTTATAATATTCTAGAATGTCAGTATTTTTCTTCTCCTTGGTCCACAATATTCTCAGAACTCTTCTGTAGCATGTAAGTGCAAAATCCCCAAGTTTCTTCTTTAGTGATTGTAAAATGGAGGATGCTGATTGTCTGCTATAATTATGGGGAGTTGCTATGACTCTCTTGCAATCTTACAGCGTGCACAGTTTGCAGTCCTCAGAAGGATTCATCACAATGGAGATCATGGCAGATCTTATCTTAAGCCGGACCTGTGTCTTTTTACTCGTGGAAAGGTGGAGATCAAGGTAGATCTTCTTTTCTTAAGCCAGAACTGTGTCTTTTTACAGGCTGCCCCATGGAAAGGTGGAGAAAGATCTTGATCTGTGGTAGGTGACCATGATGTATCAGAATCTCTGTATCCCTTAGTAAGTTGTTAAATAATGGATGGGTGAATGGCTGAATGGGTAGGATACTGGTCTCTCACATCCAATGGTGATTCATGATATAACCAGTGTTCTAATTCAAACCACAATGACAAGTTCAAATCAACAGATTCCAGCTGTCAGAAATATTATTTCCTTCTTCTTCTTTTGTTCGCTATTTATTTCCAAATGTTTGTGTGATTAGTGAAGATCATCATCATTGCACTCCAGACTGTTCCATGGGTGATCCAATCTCCTCAACATCTCTGTCAGCGTACACTGATTAATCGCACCAGTTCTGTGTTGATTAATCAAAGGTCTTGTGCCCTTGAGAAAATTGTCATGTCTGATGGCTCCCAGCTTCACACCCCCCTCCCCCCTTTTCTTCACCCCTCACTCTGGACAAGGAAGCACAGAGAGACAGAGAGAGAGAGAGTAGTAAGAGGTGCGTGAGTGAGTGAGTGAGTGAGTGAGTGAGTATGAGTGAGAGTATGAGTGTGCAGCAGGGGAGCATGTGTGCATGCGTGTCTATGCATGTGTGTGTGTGTGTGAGAATAGCGAGAGATGGAGACAGAGACAAAGAGAGAGAGTGAGAGAGAGAAGAGAGAGACAGAGAGTGAGAGAGAGAGAAGAGAGAGACAGAGACAAATAGAGAGAGAGAGAGAGAGAGAGAGAGAGAGAGAGAGAGAGAGAGAGAGAGAGAGAGAGAGAGAACCAGATGATGGGGAAAAGAGACTTCCCTGATATGTAGCTATATTTACTTCATGACTCTACAGTGACATAAAACAAATCAGCTGAAAACCCCATACTGGCACTTCAATATACATGTTACAAAAGAGTATTAAAACATTTTTGGACATGAAAGAGAATTAACAGATCAAAAAAGAACTCAGAACTGAAGAAGATTGGTTATCAGGACAAACAAACATAAAGATATTAAAATCTACAAAAAGTAATTATGGAGGAAAATGTACTGGGAAGGAGGCAAAGAAGAAGAAGATGACATAAATGGATTCAAGATTATGTATGCATGCCAGCTATAGAGGCAGGCCACATGGTTATGATAGAAATTTCAAATGACTGTCATAAGGGTTAAGTTCTGCAAGATACAAGCCACAGGATAATGACTGCGTATGCTACCACTGTAATATACACAAAGAATGGAACAATCACTGTGATTTCATAACCAACAAACAAAGGGAGGACTGACCACATTCTCCCCTATGATGAAGTCTGTCAAGGATATCAACTGTGCATGCTGCGAGACTGTGGGTTAAGGAGTTAAAACTCAAGACAGATAAAGTTATTTCACAAAAACTTAGGGGACATGATATGTGAGGAAGTGATCAAAGCGTTGTAACATGTTCATAAATAAAATTTGGAAGAATGCAAGAGTACATAAAGAACTGCATAAACTATAATAATATTCCAGAGCACTAAGAAACAGAAGACTTGTTTTTCTTGTACCTTGCCCAGTCCTGTGAGAGAGCCACCCAGTCGATTTCTGAATCATTGTTTACATCCATTTTAGAAACCCTGAAATGTAGCGTAGTAAACAATATAAAAACTCGAAGTATAGGGCAGCTTTACAAACTAGTTGTGGAAAACAGGATGTAGCTTAAAAGTCGACAGGGTCGACTTCATTGCACCGGATTTATCCCATATGGCTCAGTCTCTTTCCACAGCACGGAAAACGTCGCACAAAGCATGAACTCCATAGCTCCAATGACGACCCTCAGGAGTCTCAGAAAAAATGCCCTCTTGAACTGAAGGATGCGGCCCAGAATTGAACCCACATCCTTCGTAGTGACAAGCCTTCATCAGCAAACACAAGAAAACACAAGCACATATACACCACAGAGATGACAGTACAGTGTTTTCATTCAGCCATCACAACAAGAACGAAAAAATTAAAACGTAGTGCTACTTATCTCAAAGTCCCAGAATCTGGCAGGGATCAGCTTATATAGTCAGTAGTGTGGGGATGATGTGGTCTGTAGGGGGAGGCGATTGGGATGGTAACAGTTCATCGAAAATGTCAAGTAAATGCGTAGAGAGGGAAGTAGAAGTGCTGGCATATGAAGATGGGGAGGAAGGCAGTGAAGGGTTGAAAAGTGGAGAAATTGAAGATATAATGATAGACTGAGTATGAGCCCACAAAATATAAGTTTGCACCAGTATTGGTTGGGTGAGAGTTATAGCAACTTGGTCTTTGCAAGTGCAGGACATGTGAAATAGAGCGGTCTAAAGATATGCAGCTTCACTCATAAGGTTCCATATAAAAGAGTCAGTAAAGTTGATTGCAATAGATTCAAATCATGAAATGTAGATCAAGAACTGCTACCACTGTTGCTAGCATTAGTGAAAACATATCGAAAAACTTTTGGATCAAATAATCACACAGAGACATACTGGGCAATGAGAGATAAAAAGATAGCATTGCATTCAGGTAAATAAAAACACTGCATGTAACAAAGAAAGCATACCACTGGGCTTCAGGCTGGAGTCTGTTGACAATGAAATACTTCAAATCTGTGGAGAAAACATGACCACCCTAGCCCCATTCTGCATGTTAACATGCTGGATCATGACTTGCTACATACTAATGTGCTTCTCCTCAGATGTGAAGTTCCAGTACCGCACTTGCATACCTGATTTCTGAGCTTGCAAAGGCAAGCTAGAGATCATCAACACAGTCCCCATGCCGATGTACTGGGTCGGGAGAACTGTCTCGACCCCAAACTCACTCCAAGAGATGTACTGAGTCGGGAGAACAGTCTCGACCCCAAACTCACTCCGAGAGATGTACTGAGTCGGGAGAACAGTCTCGACCCCAAACTCACTCCGAGAGATGTACTGAGTCGGGAGAACAGTCTCGACCCCAAACTCACTCCAAGAGATGTACTGAGTCGGGAGAACTGTCTCGACCCCAAACTCACTCCAAGAGATGTACTGGGTCGGGAGAACTGTCTCGACCCCAAACTCACTCCGAGAGATGTACTGAGTCGGGAGAACTGTCTCGACCCCAAACTCACTCCAAGAGATGTACTGAGTCGGGAGAACTGTCTCGACCCCAAACTCACTCCGAGAGATGTACTGAGTCGGGAGAACTGTCTCGACCCCAAACTCACTCCAAGAGATGCACTGGGTCGGGAGAA
Source organism: Cepaea nemoralis (assembly GCA_014155875.1). Lineage (NCBI taxonomy): Eukaryota > Metazoa > Mollusca > Gastropoda > Stylommatophora > Helicidae > Cepaea > Cepaea nemoralis. The sequence goes on along the minus strand of JACEFZ010020903.1, from coordinate 10,150 downwards.
CAGTCTCGACCCAAACTCACTCCGAGAGATGTACTGGGTCGGGAGAAACAGTCTCGACCCCAAACTCACTCCAAGAGATGCACTGGGTCGGGAGAACAGTCTCGACCCCAAACTCACTCCAGAGATGCACTGGGTCGGGAGAACAGTCTCGACCCCAAACTCACTCCAAGAGATGCACTGGGTCGGGAGAACAGTCTCGACCCCAAACTCACTCCGAGAGATGTACTGGGTCGGGAGAACAGTCTCGACCCCAAACTCACTCCAAGAGATGCACTGGGTCGGGAGAACAGTCTCGACCCCAAACTCACTCCAAGAGATGCACTGGGGCGGGAGAACAGTCTCGACCCCAAACTCACTCTGAGAGATGTACTGAGTCGGGAGAACAGTCTCGACCCCAAACTCACTCAAAGAGATGCACTGGGTCGGGAGAACAGTCTCGACCCCAAACTCACTCAAAGAGATGCACACTATTGTCAGGGATCAAGTGATCTGAATGATAATGCACTGGACTTGAAGAGTTAAAAATCAGTCTTCCAGAGGACTCAACCAATTAACCAACAGAGACAGCAAAGGTTCAATGAAATCTAGCAGCAAATTGTAAATCTCATGTCTTCCCTCTGGGCATTAAGTTGGGGTCTGTTAGCAATGAAATACCTCAAACCTGGAGGAAACATGACCACCTGAAGACTCATTCCAGCCTGGGGTGTGTGCAGTAATGAATCATGACCACATTACGTACTAATAGGTCACTTTGTGGATATGAAGTTCCAGTACTGGTCTTGCACACCGAACTGGTTGCTGGACTTGGAGGGGGGAGGAGAGCTGTGCAAGTCTCCATGGAGATAACACATTAGTACTAGGTCGTGAGAAATGTCTCCACCAACATCATTCCCATAGGCATAAGCCCTTTTAGGGCTGGCTCAGGTGACCTGAGTGCCAATTCACTGGACGTAAAGAGTTAAATTTAAACACTTAACCATCTATCTACCTGTGTGTTACCGGGCTCATAAAGGATGGCAAAGAATAGTAACAAAGTCACCTACAACTGTAAAAGCCAGCTCAGTTGGCATACTCATCCCTTAGAAAACTTTACCTGCAAAATCCAGCCAACCATGAACAAGTCTAAATGAAAGAAAAAGCATAACTCATCTAACGAAGATGTGAAGACGCTCATGCCGTAGAAGAAGCATAATGCGATGAGGAAAAGACAATAAGGAGTCTGGATCACTGCTAAACCTCCTTTCACCTAGGAAAATCTCTGGAAATTTGCACCTGGAGTGCTAGAACTATACATGAGGGAACTGCTGAAGATGGTAAAAGATAACAAAGCTTGGCATGAGTTGGTTGAAGGTGTGTGCTTTATCAGGTGATTAAAAGGCGTGGCAGCGGCAGCAGCAGGAATAGTACCGACATCATCCTCTGGTATGTATAAATACGGGTCTAACACCATATGCCATGAGTTCCTTACGGTGTGTAAACGGGCCCTTAACTTTTGTTCCCTACCATACAGGAAAGCCTGTGCACTAAACATAATAACATACAAGTGTCAGAAAGTGATGTATACTTTTCTATGAGGATAGTATCATCCTCTCTGGTCCAGTCCGCTCCCCCTTGCTGCTTCCAGTTGAGATAGTTGAGCCACTTGGTTCGACACTGCTTCTCTGACCTTGTTCCCACATGTTCGGCGACGCTTGCCCATGACAGGCCGGACGTCACGCTTTCAGCTGCAAAAGTGGGCATCATATTATTTAACATTCACCTTACAGGCCAGATGTCCCACTTTCAGTTGCAAAAATGTGCAAAATATAACTCAACAATGGTCAGACATCACACTTTAATCTACAAAAGTGGTTAAAATATAACTCAACAATTGTCAGACCGCACACTTTTAGCTGCAAAACTGCAAAATATAATTCAACAATGGTCAGATGTCACACTTTCAGCTGCAAAAATGTGCAAAATATAATTCAACATCCACTTAACAAATATTAGGTGACTATGAAACTCAAACTGGTGGAACCAGGTCACAATGCAAGTATCATCAAGGCTTTATCAGAAGTAAACAGCCCAGTGACAGGCTGAGGTTAAAATGCTGGGTTTTGAAATATTCTAGACCTTGACCTAATGAGTGTGGTGACCAGCTGCCTTCCTCACCACTTTTTCATCTCTGACAATTCTCAGACAAATTCCTGAGACAATTTTCAGACACTTCCAAGACAATTCTCACACACTTCCCAAACACTTCCAAGACAATTCTCAGAACCTCCCAGAAAATCCTAGGACAATTCTTAAAATTGCCTGCTACTCATTTTCTTGAGGCTGGGTCAACCCCAGAACCATACTGGTGAGGGACAAATATTCTGCCATTGTTGGGGATTGAACCTGGACTACCCTCAAAAATAGATTTGGAGGAGAGAATGTAGGATACACATAAACTGAATGTAGAAGACAAAGCACTCCACACTGCTTGTGGAAGACACAACATTACCACATTCTCAATGGAAGACTGGATACCCCACATAGACTATATAACATAGGATACCCTACATAGCTTGTGAAACATAGGATACTCCACAATGCCTGTGGAAGACAGGACACTCCTCAATGCCTGTGAAATACATGATACCCCATATTGCTTTATGAAGACAGGACACCCCACATTGCCTGTAGAAGACAGCACACACCACTTTACCTGTAGAAGAAAGCACACCCCACATTGCCTGTAGAAGACAGGACACCCCACATTGCCGGTTGAAGACAGGACACCCAACATTGCCTGTAGAAGACACGACACCTCACATTTCCTGTAGAAGACAGGTGCCATGCGGCGCACAGGAAAGATAGCGATTTAAAATAGCTGAAAGTACAAGCACGGCACGGACAGTGAACGCACACGGGTAAATATTAGAAACGGGACGTCATAGAGGGACGGACAGGGAACAGCCATGGAAGAAGCAAGACACACCGTGATCAAGAAGTCAAGATCTTTGAAGAAATGTGATAGAAAAAAGGGCCGACATTACACAGTAGGAGAATGAGCAAAAGGTCATCCAACTAATAATATAACAATCTTCAATTGTGGCGTAAGTAGGTTAAGTAAGAAGATATTCTGTAAAATGAACTGTAGTATATGACATAGAGCAATGACATGCTTGACTTTAATTTTGTGCTGATTAATGAGGAACTACTGGAAAAGAGAAACAATGTAATGCGAGATAGAGAGTTCACGTGGAGTTCTCTGCATGTTGTATGAAGTACGGTTGTTGCCTCTAGTATTAATACAGACTCAAAATGTGGCCTGCGTGTCTGCGTTGTTCATGACCATTTTTACAAGTCCTGCTGTTCAATTCACATTGTTTATTGGGAAGATTCAACCTAGATAAAAATGAGCTAAACTATGCCATGGAATAGTAGAAGTAATACTTGGCAACAGGACACCCTACATTACCTGTAAAATAGACACTTCACATTGCCTATGTGTACAAGTCAGACCACCTCACATTCCCAGAAAAATAAAGGGCCCTTCACACTCGTGTAACAAAGTTTGCTGAAACAGCTGCTCCCCACTACTCCAGATTCTGTGCAATCGTCTACAACTGCACACATTTTACACTGATCAAATAAATACTCAATCCCACTCATACACCAACTTCCATGCTCACAAAACAGCCTACATACTCACAGGGCTTTACTCCAGTCAGCTCATACACAGCTGCCGCAAGTCTAGCCTCTTCTTCTGGGTACCATTTTCCTGTGTAGAGACCAAGGTAATGCATCAGCAACAGACCACATGTCACAGATATATTGTTTGTGTTTAGGCCTGGATTAGTAATGCTTCTTGTATGAGTTTCAGGTATTTCATAGTCAAAATAATGTATTCCCTTAGTGAATTTAAACAGACGCCATAAATAAAATATTGCAGAATTTATTGCCTGGCATATTTCACTGCATCTCGCCAGATGCATACCACAGAGTTATATATTATGTGAAATAAAGATTTAGCAGGTCAGCGTGGCAGAATAAACCAGAGCGCTCATTCTGAAACATCAGATGTGCTGATGCCAAGGCAAGGGATTCAACCCCTGCACAGAACAGTTGGACTAAAATATTGAATTCTTGTCCTTGACTTCATCATCATCAAGTGCCGTGCCGGCTGGCGTAGGCGTTCATGGCTCTCCATAGATCTCGGTCTTTGGTTTTCTGGATCAACTCTGGTGCTGATATTCCTCCATGCCACCGTCTCAATCCATCCAGCATCACTTCTCTTGGTCTACCTCTGCCTCTCTTTCCCTCGATCTTTCCAGTTGTTACGATGTTCTCCAATGCCTCTCTTCTCATCACGTGACCGAAGAAAGAGTTTGTCTCTGTCTTATTGTTGTATATAATGTTCTAGTTTCATTAGCCTGTTTCAGGCAGTCGTCGCTAGTTACTCTGGCAGTCCAAGGAATTCGCAACATTCGTCTCAGGAACCACATCTCTGTTGCTTCTAATTTCTTCTTAATTTGTTCATTTACGTTCCAAGATTCACTGCCATACAGCAAAACTGGTTCTACATAGCATTTCAGCACTCTCTTTCTTACATTCAGTGATAGTGACTTATTGCATAAGATACTCTTCATTTTCTGAAAAGCGGCTTTTGCCTGCCCTATTCTACTCCTAATCTCTGTTGTACATCTTCCATCTGATATTATAAATGCCCCTAGGTATCTAAAATTATCAACTTGGTTAAGGATTTTCCCTTCTATTTCTATGTCACATTTTGGTGTCACCATTTTCTTTGATATTACCATTGTTACTGTTTTCTTGATATTCAAGGAGAGTCCTTTCCTTGCACTCTCTGTTACTACAACGTCTAATAATTGTTGTAGGTCCTTGACTTGGGGATGTAAATTATAAGTACTTCTGAAGTCGGAGTAGGTTCGCCTGATGGTGAGGGACACTAGTAATAGGGAAAGCTTATCTACATGCAAAATTCAATCCAGTGCTACAAGAAGTAGTGTGTATGGAATACGCTCGATTTCAAAGCACGCGAGCGGAGTAGGGAGAACATGCAGATTTCTTGCCTGGCATATTTTGTATACTGTATTTGACAAGCAATAATCGATTGCTTAAATACAATGAAGCGCTATATATTAGTCGATTCCAGCCATTATTATGTTAACATAAGGACTTCCAGTTAAGTGTTCGTGGATAATACGTTCTACAAATGCACGCAATATCACTGACAATGTATGTCATATTTCAGCCAAAGTATCATACATTTCTTCACTTCACATAATATATAACTCTGCAGTATGTGATAACATGATTTTGTTATTTTGTCACTGTTTATCAGCTTGTGACATCTGTACTATGACTATGAATAATAAAGACTCAGAAAGGATGTGTACGCACAAATTTACTGTAGTCTTGATTTCTTTAAAGTGTGTGCTTCTCACAAACTTATATCTTAGCATTCTGAAGAAACCTAGGTGGTAATTAGTTGGTGGTGGTGAAGTGGTGATGATGAAGTGTTGTTGGGAATGGTGGTGGTAATGGTTGTTGGTGATGGAGATGATGATGGTAGTGATACCAGTGATGATGATGATGATGATGATAAAGTCAATGGTACTGATGATGATGATGATGATGATGATGATGATGATGATAAAGCGAGGGGTACTGATGGTGATGATGATGATGACACTGAGAGTGGCAGATGATAGTGATGATGGTGGTTGTGATGACGATAAGAATCACAGTGATTGTGATGATAATAATGGAAATGACAGCAATGATAATTAATTTATGTTGATAACAACAACGATCAGCACCTGAATTACAGTTGTCCTTCATCAGTCGGCATTTATCTTTAACAGACGATGCACTCCTCCCCAGCGCTCCACCGATCGCTGCCCAGTCATTGCCATGCTTGGCTCTCAGACTGTGTTGTGGGGGGAAGTCAAGATAAACATTGGTAAGACATGATTCAGTTCATGACACAATCAAGCTAAAGCGTGGCATTATAGTTAGTATATTGGCTTGCCAGTCCTCAGGTCTGGAATCAATCCCCTTCTTAAGAGAAGATTTGTTTTCATAAAGTTACTGTTGCTGGCACCTTGCCGTCGTGACAGATGATAGTTATATTGTGCTTCAAAAAAGGTGTAATTACTCAAAGCCATGGCAGGACCAGAGATGAAATTATACCTCTCCATATCACAAAGCTTAGGCTGAATTGCAGAGACCATGTATTGCCCATGGATGATGATCACTCTCGAGGTTTGCTCCGGAGGAAAGGTAATACCAATAGGTCTAGAACAAGGCCAGCTGCAAAAAGTGCTGGATCAGCAAAGCCCGTTGCAGATTCGATCCTAGACCAATTGCCAACAAAGGCTTTTTTCTGAATGTATAAGGATCTCAAATTGGGCCAGCTTCACAGAATGGGTATCAGAGATTTGTCTGGGCAGCAAAGGTCTTCAGGCAGAGAACTGGTCACCAGACCTCAACATGTCATAACCTTTTACATGTACAGCTCTAGTATTTCAAACCCCTGTGGCAGTGTTTGCCTCTGTAATCAGTTATATTCTTTGGCAGGGCAAATGTAACCAAAGTATAAGCCCAGTGTCAGACACCCATGTTGTACCAGCATGTTTCCTCTATATTTGCAATTGTCTTAGTGTTTTCTTCTTTAGGTGTCGGGTTGTAGTGTGAGACGCAGTTCACTGTCAGACTGAAGGAGTCCAAATTGGTCCCTTCACTAGGCTCAGTCACTCCCTGATATGAGTCGTTGACTGTCCATCGCTCCTAAGAGATCTGAGTTTATAGCTTAGGAAATCCCGTCACTGGACTTGTCTTTAAGTCAGACGGAACAAGATGTTAATATCTTCCCATGTAAGTATCCTAGGAATGCTATATGTGCGTTGGCGTCTGAGGAGTGTAGTCCATGCGTCGCTGTTATAGTCGTAGTGGGGACAGCAGCAGCAGTAGTAGCTGGAGGTAGAAGCAGCAGCAGTAGTAGTAGTGGGGGAAGCAGCAGTAGTAGTAATGGTGGTGGAAGCAGCAGCAGTAATGGCCATTTTAATTCTGAGATGATAGTGAAGTCACTTACTAAATGAAATAGTGAATAATGAAGACACAAACAATAGGCTGCAGAACTGATTGCCTGACATATTTCACTGCATCTCTTCAGGTGTATGCTGTAGAAGTCAATCAACATAAAACAATGAATCCTTCCAGCTGAAATATACAACCCTGCACCGAACATGATGCCGTAAAATATGCCTAGCAATAAACTGTGCAACCTGCTGTATGTGTCTTTATTATGCTGTATGTGTCTTTATTATGCTGTATGTGTCTTTATTATGCTGTAAGTGTCTTATTATGCTGTATGTGTCTTTATTATGCTGTATGTGTCTTTATTATGCTGTATGTGTCTTTATTATGCTGTATGTGTCTTTATTATGCTGTATGTGTCTTTATTATGAAACAACACAGTTTTGAACTTAAAATAAACACTAGAAGGAGGTCGGCGTGGGGGAATAGAAAAGAGCACTTGTTCTTAATCATCCAGTGTGCTGATGCTGAGGTAGCAGATTCAACCCCTACACCGGTCAGTTAGAAAAAAATGTTTTCTCATCCTTGACTTGGGGATGTAAATTACAAGTACCTCAGAAGTCAGAGCAGATTCGCCTGATGGCGAGGGACACTGGTAATAGGGAAAAGCTCATCCATATGCAAAAATCAGTCCAGTGCACTGGAAGTAGTAGCACGTATATGGACTACGCTCGAGTTAAAGCAAGCAACAAAAACAAAAAAACACTAAACATAAAATGCCAAGCGTCAACAAAAGCTGCCCACCTAAATATCCATGCTATGTTATTTTTTAACTGAAAACTTATGTTATTAACTACTTACATTCTAAGACACTTCATTTCATTTGGGGTGTACTTTCCTCTGTGGTTCTTTCTGTCATACATCCTTGTAACACGTCTGTACACAGAGAACAACGGACGCTGGATGCCCAATGCAACTGTCCTATAGAAATCTTTCCGTTCATCTTTCGACATTTCAAATATCACTTCTGCTGGATCTTTGATACTGTTGTCCTATTACAAGTCAAATAAAATACAAGTCAATTAATTTAAGTATAATAATTCAAGGTTTGTGACTTGGTTGGGTGTCTGTGATCCATTAGGGAAAGGGAGTTGGTAAAAGGCACAAATCAATGTAAGCTGTATTTAAATCAATTTAAGTATAACAACTCCAGCTGAATAAGCCATGGAGAGGGAGAGGGAGAGGGAGAGAGAGAGAGAGAGAGAGAGAGAGAGAGAGAGAGAGAGAGAGAGAGGGGGGGGGGAGGGAGGGAGACACAGAGAGAGAGAAAGAGAGAGAGGGGGGGGGAGAGAAAGCTGGGGAGGAAAAGACAGACAGACAGACAGACAGACAGACAGACAGACAGAGAAAGAGAAAGAAAGAGCGTGCGCATGCATGCGTGCATGCGTGTGTTTGTTGTTGTTGTTGTTCCTCATGACTTATGAAGATTATAATTTCACTAAAACCACATTTTAACATTCTGTTATTTCATTACAAGGCCACAAATTCTTAAACATTAGTAACAGAACAGTCAAGGAGCGCATATGATCAACTGAAACAAACACTTTCAAAACATTTTTTGACAATTTTATGCTGCATAGTTGAAGTGGGTCTAGCAAAGAAGAATGTCAGAGCTCAAATACACGCCTCAGGTTGACTGCCGTTTTCTTTAAATATATTCAGACTTATGTCTCAAGGTTTAATCAGAAGAAGAGGAGGAGGAAAAGCAAGAACATGCACACACACAGGTATGAAAGGAGGCAGCAACAATGAGTAATGATGCTGGAGCATACAGCCTCACCTTACAATATTTGTTTATATTTGCCTCCAGTACTTCCACTTCTTCTTTTGTCCACTGACCTTGTTTCCACTTATGACCTGGGGATGTAGCACTACAAATGAGAATGGATTATTTCCATTGGCTGAGAACATGCTAATACACAACACATGACACCTCCTTGTCTACTTCAAGTAAGGCATTGATCAAGATCACCCGAAGGTCTGTCATCATCCTCTCCTGGTCAGTGCAGCAGCTGCAGTTTCTACTGTTATCTGTTGGGGTATCATCGTTACCCTCCTGACAAGTCCACAGGTGCTCAGATCCTCCGTCCAACATATGAACATCAGCGTCTGGTGGCTAATAGCGCCAGTTCTCCCAATGATTGTTTCTACTTCATCTATGCTTCTTCCAGCAAGTCCGACAATGTACGGCTCTATGTGCTGGATATTACTTAAGAATGTGCTCCATGTTCTGAACTCTTGTTCCACATAAGCATTCATATCGTAGGTTAAACATGGCAAAGCTTTTTACAGCTTTTCATGAGTGCACAAAGCCAGTGATAACGTATAAATAAAAAATAATGTATGCAGGTCAGCATGGCCGAATTGATAAGAACGTGTTTTTAAACATCCGGTGCTGATACTGAGGTAAGGGGTTCAACCCCTACACCGGACAGATGGACTAAATTGTTGACCTATCGTCCTTGACTTGGGGACGTAAATTACAAGTACCTCTGAAGTCAGAGTGGGTTCGCCTGATAGTGAGGGACACTGTTAATAGGGAAAGCTAATGCAAAGCCACATGCAAAATTCAGCCCAGCACTACCAGAAGTAGCGTGTATGGCTACGCTTGAGCTCAAAAGCGAGCAAGCGCAAACAAAAAAGAAAAGAATTAACGTACAACTGCTTCAGTAGTTAAAAGTATCTGGGATGAAATGGGTTCATTTTATTAACATTTGGAAGTGACAGCAGGAGTGAGGTAAGCTACATGGGCATTCATCTCATATACAACTTGGCATTCTGAAGTTTTTAAGCTAGTTCTAAAGCTTTTCACAGGTGCACAAAACCAGTGATAATGTATATACCAAAGCTAATGTACAACTTCATAAGTAGTTAAAGTAACGTGTTGTCAGGTGTTAGTCAGATATGACTGAACGATCATATTTTTATTTGCCTCTTGTAGGACTTGCTCATTGGTTTTTCTGTCTGTCCATGGTATTCTTTGCATTTTCTTCAGAAACCACATTTCCACAGCAATTAATGTTTTTCAGCTTGTCTGTATTTCAAATCCATAAACCCC